>WSXT02088527.1:0-11789 GCA_011762715.2 Neuroterus valhalla
TATAGTTTGTACACGATCGAAACCCGAAACAACTTCATTTTCATAATGGATCATCGTGAAAGCCTTAAATCTATCAATTCATAAATGGTCTTTTGACAAATTTTCGACATTAAGTTATCACATCCAAACCCAGCACGTTGAAAGAAGCAATCGACATTGCTTACCAGGTAGAATTGAATGAAAAAGACGTAGCAAATCTAGAAATATTAAGAAAGCAAATAAGAATAACGTCCCTTTCAGATACGGGCAGAGCAAGAGTGCGCGTTACAAACCCGACAAATTCGACATTTAACAATAAACAAGGAGGGGAGAATTCAGAAAGACTACCTATACCCAAAAGTTCAAATTTTTGTACATTTTGCGAACGCCCGGGTCATTTAATTGAAAACTGTTTCCATATCCAGCGAATTAAAGAAAACAGACAGAGACAAAATCGAAGTGCGTTTAATAATTTCAGGAATCCAAATCATTTCCACAATCAGGGTCAAAACCGTTATCACTATTATTATAGATATAATCAAAATACCTTCAGTTCACAAAAACAATTGCGAAATTGTTATAGAGACCAATCTCGTGATCAATATCCAGGCAGATCACGAGGAAGGTACCCAGTTCAATCACACAATCAATTTTCAAACCAACCACAAAGTTATTATCAAAATCAACCCCAATACCAGTATCAAAATCAACAACAGATTCAGTACCAAAATAACACGCAGAATCAATTTCAAATGACACCAATAAATTTTCGAAATAATCATCTAGGCATTTGTCAGACCATTGAACAACCACATAACCAAGCCCTTTTTACTCTTCCGAAAAATCCTCAAAATGCCCTGAAATCAATTTATTGCAAACGAATCGTCAAACACAAACCAACCAAATTTAAACGCCAACACCACTCGTCAATTGGGTGCGCAGACGAGTGGCGAACCGATTATCAAACGCGCCACAGCAGAAATCAGCCTTCACGACGAGCAACCATCCATTTGAGCAGACAAGTTCACTCACCAACTATACTCCTCGCAAGTACAGGTTTCAAAAATAATAAGTGTGAAGAGCTTTTGGATACAGGAGCGGAAATCAATGTAATCAAATACAGCGTTCTTTGCGATTGGATAGAGAATAACTCAGATATTATATTTGAAGTAAAGGGAATAACGTCAGTTCTCGTGCTCACTCTAGGTCAAGTAAATTTAAAATGCAACGATCTGGAAGTGAGTTTTCAAACAGTTTCGGGTTCATTCCAAATTAGGGAAGCAGAAATTCTAGGAAGTGCGTTTTTTTGGAAGTGCCAGGCAAAAATTTGCTACGAGTCAAGGTCACTTATCGTAAAAAATCTTACTGTTCCATTTCATAATGAGGAATACTTTATTCTATCGCCTAGAAGCAAAAATATAATCTTCATTAGAGCAAATGAAACACATCTAAAATACGGTTACTTCCCCTTGCTTGATGCAGGTCCGGGTCTCTACATTGGCGATGCCCTTGTCTCGATAAGAAATGGTATAGCACTAACAACCGCAATTAATGCCACTGAGTCGACAATCAAACTAATAACACCAGTGGTCAAGGTAATACCATTAGATCTTTCCGAAGCGCAAGTTAATAGTGAAAACGAGGCAAAAGAAGACAAAGCATAAAAAATCCCACCTTCAAAAATCTGCGCCGCTCAAATAGAGAACGCGATAGAGCCTTCTGACAATGAGGAACAAAGATTGAAGCCTCTAACAAAGATCCTTAATCTTCAGCACCTAAATGAATTAGACAAAAACCATGTAATCAAATTAATAAGGCCATACGCAAACTCATTTTATCTACAAGGGGACGCTTTTTCCTCCACAAATGCTGTGTACCATAAAATACCTACCGCGGACGACAAAGCAGTTTTCACCCGTCCATATAGACATCCGAAATATCAGAAGGAGGAAATCCTTCTACAAACAAACAAAATGTTGAACGAAAATATTATTCAACCGTCAACATCTACTTATGATTCCCCGCTATCGGTAATTCCCAAAAAGCCAGACCCCCAAGGAAATAAGCGTTGGAGAGTGGTAGTGGACTATAGAGCGTTAAATGACAAAACGATAGGAGATGCCTACCCACTACCGAATATAAACGATATACTCGATCAGTTAGGGAATGCAAATTTTTTCACTGTGCTCGATTCGGCCTCCGGGTTTCATCAAATTCCGATGAATCCTGCGGATAGGCACAAAACGGCATTTTTAACACCATGCGGCCCCTACGAGTTTTTAAAAATGCCCTTTGGTTTCAAGGGAGCCCCAGTCACCTACCAACGTCTTTTGGATTCCATTCTTTTGGGGTTACAGGGTCTCGAAATGTTCGTCTACCCTGACGATATGATTATCCACGCGGAAACCTCAAAAGAACATGACCAAAAATTCCATGAACTCATGGAACGCCTAAATAAGGCAAATCTAAAATTACAACCAGAAAAGTGCGGATTTTTGAAACGGGCAGTAAGACTTCCCAGTCTTGAAAACAGCGAAAAACGTGCGCCAGTTCTTGGTTTCGGCAGGCTGTTACCGACGCTTTATTAAAGATTTCGCGAAAATTTCAAAGCCTCTTTCTGATCTTACTAAACCGTCGGTAGAGTTTTATTGGACAGAGCACTGCCAAAAAGCTTTCGAAACCTTAAGAGGAAAACTCTGCGAAGAACCAATCCTGCAATTACCAGATTTCAACAAAGAATTTATCCTTACAGCAGATGCATCAGATTACGCCATCGGGGCCATGTTAAGTCAAGGCGATATTGGGAAAGATTTGCCAGTAGCTTTCGCATCATAAATTCTAGAACCACGTGAAACGCGATTCTTCACAATCGAACGAGAATGCCAAGCAATAGTTTGGGGAGTACGTCACTTCCGCTCATACTTATATGGTCGGAAATTCAAAATTATCACTGACCATGAACCTCTAGAATATTTGAAAACCATTGACCATACATCTACAAGATTAGCAAAATAGCGTATTAAACTTGATGATTACGAATGCGAAATCAAATACAAGCCAAGTAAACTCAACCTCAACGCCGATGCATTGTCGCGAAATCCCACTAAGCAAGTGATACAAGTTCTACTACTTGCCAGTAAACGAAAATCTAGACCAACGACAGACGAGGAAGGTCGAGAGCAGCCAGGTAAACGCAGTTAAACTACTCATCAGCATAACACACGACAACGACAAGAAGAATCTTCTGACAATCCAACACCAGAGAAACTTCCTAATCATACAAAAAGGGAACAAGGAAGACCACCAAAGAAAAAAATTAAGGTTAACCAACAACCGAGAAATGCAGTTCCTTCGAAAAGAGGAAGACCAAGGAAACAACAATAAGTCATAGAATCAGTAGAAGATCTTACTGTTATGGAAGAAGAATCAGACACAACAGATGCCGAATCACCCTACACTACAGAAAAAGAAGAGGACGAGGGGAATCCAGTTGCGAAGCCAAGGAAATTAGACCTGTCCGGAGCACAGGCGAACACTATTAAATTGATCGATATTGATATTTCAGATGGAAGCATGGGGAGAAAATCTGACTTGGAAATTCGTGATAAGCATGACGAGTCACAAATAGTTCAGCGTAAGGTCGGAGAAGCTGAACCACCAACTTCTGAGCAAGTTCATAATACCATCGAAAAATCTGATGATCCAGTCCCACGAAGAAAAAGGAACTCAAATTCTGAATCAAAAAGTGAAATTGAAAAATCCTGCGATGAAAATGAGCAAAGAAAAAGATTCCACAAAGGTAAATTCCGCGAAGAAACAAAATGCGCACAAAAGCAGGAAAAAATAAAGTATAAAGTAATAAAAGATGATTCAGACATAGATGAAAGTGATTCGGATCAGATAGAGAAAAACACAGAGGAAAATAATAATTTTTCTGAAAAATGTTGAGCTTGAAAGACAGAAATTCAAAGAATCTCATAGAAGTTGATAAGCCACGAGAAGAAAAATTATGGAAACAACAGGCTCAAAAATCTACACCCGAGAAAGAGCACCCCAGGCCGAAAACCTCCACCAGCACCAGACTATGACCCTTCAAGCAACTCGGCCCAGGAAAATTTACGAACGGACAGAGCACCTAAATAACAAAACACAAGTCGCCGAACAACCAGAAAGCGAATAAGTGATTCAGTTGTTCGAGAAAACATTACAATTTCAAAAAAGAATCTATTTACAAAAAAGGATAACATGGCGTTTTTTATCACGAATGATAGTATCACAGAAACAACCATTACAAGGGCATTGATCGAAAGGCGATTCATAAGGGAAGAGAATATCATACCAATGAATAACCCTTGCGAAAAAGTTACACACATTCCAAAAAGGGAGAAACACTTTTTTGCCCTCACGATTCAAGAATCTTCAGATAAAGATCCATCTAGCTCCGATATCAAAGGTTGTTTACAGCAATGAGAAACTCTGATAAAAAAGAACAATATTACTTCAATCAGCTTTTCAAACGACTGCGAACTTTTTACTACAGCAATTTGGGAACAAATCAAGGAACAAGTAATAGAAAGATTCCAAAACCACCTTATTTTAATCACTCTTTATGACGATACACTTTACACTCCACCAGCAGACAAGCACCAGGACATAATAACCGAATACCACACTTCTGCAGCAGCCGGTCACAAGGGAGTAGTAAAAACATATCATCGTTTGATATAAGACTACTATTGTTCCCACATGATTTCCGATGTAAAAGAAGTTCTTAAAAGATGCCCCGAACGTCAGCGAAGAAAATCAATCAGAAACAAACCGCGGGCACCAATGATCATCACGGACACTCCAACGCAACCATTTGATAAAGTAGCAATGGACATTACCAGACCATTGCCAACTTCTTGAAAAGGCAACAAATACATCCTTACACTTCAAGATAACTTCTCAAGATATTGTATCTCAGTACCATTAGTAGACGTTACAGCAAGAGGAATAGCGAGAGCGATCTCTGTACATCTTATTCACAAGTTCGGAACACCACGAGTCTTTCTTTCAGACCAAGGTACAAATTTCACCAGCGCCGTATTAGCAAAATTTGCAAAATTTTTCAAAATTAAACAAGTATTTTCAACAACTTACCACCTTCAATCAAACGGGGCACTCGAACGTAGTCATCATGTCTTAACGGACTACATGAAATTGAACACATCAGGAAAAATTGGAAAATGGGATAAAATCCTACCCATAGCGATGTTTGCCTACAACACGAGTGTACATGAAGCACCAAAATTTTCTCCGCACAAACTTTTATTCGGTAAACAGCACGCCTACCATCGGGTATGATCAACAAGCAAAATATTGCAAGAGTTTATTGTGTTTATTGTGTCCATCTTATATTCTTTTCTATAAATTTGTTCTTTCTTTCTCCATCAAGAATTCTGATAGTATCCTTGTTCCATTACTGAA
The DNA here is from genome assembly GCA_011762715.2 of Neuroterus valhalla. Lineage (NCBI taxonomy): Eukaryota > Metazoa > Arthropoda > Insecta > Hymenoptera > Cynipidae > Neuroterus > Neuroterus valhalla. The sequence goes on from WSXT02088527.1 coordinate 5,449, forward strand.
ACGGATTTTCATCCAAGATACTAAAACTTCCATCACCCCTGTGTCTATGATATAATCTGACTCCTTCCTACGATCAATTCATATCGACAAAATTTTTTGATAAGTGTAAAATGTTGTTCCGGAAATCCTGTTGGTATGATATCAGAATCCCCTGTTCATTGGCTTTAATATTTTTCCCTATATCTTCATCATCTGTTTCGGCTTTCTTTTTATCTCAAGGTTACTAAAGTTATGGTCGAATTTGAAAATATCTTCCCATAAATCAGGAATTTCTACATCTATTTAATTTACTAACCAAGCATTCCTTTCCTTTTCTCCAAAATTTTTTTGTAAATTTCAATTCCGCTCTTAAATATGGGTTTGTTGATGAACATCATTCTATATTTTGTGACTGGGAAAAATCCGATAATTTAGGAGATCGATGATTCTATCTTACGGAAAACGGATTTTCGATTTACTTCCAATTTAGTGAATTTTTCTCTTCGAATAATTAACGTGAATAAAAACATCCTTCATAAGCAAATTCAAAATTGAAAACTATAACTCATCCAAAACATGTCCAAACTGTATATCAGAAAATGTACTGTGGGAACTGCATCGACAAATAAACTGGACCGCTCATGTCCACTGCGCATCCATTTTGGTGTAGAACAGAAGGGACATAGAGATCATCCTTGGTTGTCTCCGTCTTGCTTTTTCTGATTGGCTCTTGGTTTTGGCCCAGGCCTGTATGAGTAGTTAGCGGGACCCTCAATTGGGACTCAGCCTCGGTTTGGACAAAAATGTTAGTCCAGGATGATATAAAAGTAGCAAAACCATGTCTATTACAGCTTGGTGTATGTTGATATAACCCCAAACTTCCAAACCCCGATTTCAAATACCCCTGAGCCCTGTAACCTTCAAGTATATAACCCTAGTCCCGCACAACCCGATTTCCTTAATCTTTGAGCCTAGTAACCTGCTATGCAATAACCCCAGAACCCGAAAAACCGATTTCCTTAACCATCGAGCCCAGTGACAAGCTATGCATAACCCCAGACCCGCACAACCCAATTTTCTTAATCTTTGAGACCAGTTACCTGTTATGCAACAATCCCATACCCCAACAATCCGATTTTCTTAACCCCCGAGTCCTGTAACCTGCGAGTCTATTACCCAAGAACCTATCACCCGATTTCCTTAACCTTCAAGCACAGTACCCTGCTATGCAAAACCCCAGAAACCCACAACCCATTTTCATTAACGCTCGAGACCAGTAACCTGCGAGTCTATAACCCTAGACCTCCACAATCCACTTTTCTTAACCCTTGAGCCCAGTAACCTGCGAGTCTATAACCCTAGACTCCCACAGCCCACTCTCGTTAACCCTCGAGACCAGTAATCTGCTATGCAATAACCCTAGACTCCCACGGCCCACTTGTCCTAACCCTCGAGACCAGTAACCTGCGAGTCTACAACCCTAGACCTCCACAATCCACTTTTCTTAACCCTTGAGCCCAGTAACCTGCGAGTCTATAACCCTAGACTCCCACAGCCCACTTTCGTTAACCCTCGAGACCAGTAACCTGCTATGCAATAACCCTAGACTCCCACGGCCCACTTGTCCTAACCCTCGAGACCACTAACCTGCGAGTCTATAACCCTCGACTCCCACAGCCCACTTTCCTTAACCCTCGAGACCAGGAACCTGCGAGTCTCTAACCCTAGACCTCCACGACCCAATTCCCTTAACGTTCAAGCACAGTGACCAGCTATGCATAATCCTAGACCCCCACAACCCACCTTTCTTAACCCTCGTTTGTCGGGGCCAGGGTCTGGGGTTATTGCATAGTAGGTTACTGGGCTCGAGGGTTAAGGAAATCGGGTTGCGGAGGTCTAGGGTTATAAACTCGCAGGTCACTGGTCTCGAGGGTTAAGGAAAGTGGGTTGTGGAGAACTGGGGTTATTGCATAGCAGGAAACTGGTCTCAAGGATTAAGGAAATTTGGTTGTGGAGATGTGGGGTTATTGCATAGCAGGTTAACGGGCTCCAGGGTTAAGGAAAATGGGTTGTGGAAGTCTAGGGTTATAGACTCGCAGGTGACTGTTTTCGGGGGTCAAAGGAAGTGGGTTGTTGAGGTAAATGGTTATTGACTCGCAGCCTACTGGTCTCGAGGGTTAGGGAAAGTGGGTTGTGGGGGTCTGGAAATATTGGAAAGCAGGTTACTGGTCTTCGACGGTTGTGGAAATCAGGTTGTTGGGGTATGGGGTTATAGACTTGCAGGTTACAGGGCTCAGGGGTTAGGGGAATCGGGTTATGGTGATCGAGGGCTAGAGACTCGTAGGTTACTGTGCTTGGGGGATAAGTAAATCGGGTTGTGGCGATCTAGGGTTATAGACTCGCAGGTTACTGGTCTCGAGGGTTAGGGAAAGTGGGTTGTGGGGGTCTAGGGTTATTGCATAGTCGGTTACTGATCTTGACGGTTTAGGAACGTTGTTGGGGTCTAGGGTTATTGCATAGCAGGTTACTGGTCTCGAGGGTTAAGGAAAGTGAGTCGTGGGGGTCTGAGGTTATTGCATAGCAGGTGACTGGTCTCGAGGGTTTAGGAAATTGGGTTGTAGGATTCTCAGGTTATTGCGTTGCAGGTCACTGGGCTCGGGGATTAATGAAATCGGGTTGTGGGAGTCTGGGGTTATTGCATAGCAGGTAACTGTGCTTGAAGGTTAAGGAAATTGGGTGGTAGGTTCTGGGGTAATAGACTCGCAGGTTACAGGGCTCGTGGGTATTTGAAATCGGGTTGTGGGGGTCTGGGGTTATATTAACATACAAAAAGCTGTAATAGACATGGTTTTGGTACTTTTAATCCCTGGTCAAATATTTTTGTAGCAAAAATGATATCCGTGGAAAGTGAAATTTTTCCTATTTGAATCCGCCACATCTCGGCCGGAAAAAATCGTATCAAAAAGTTAGAATTTGCATTTCAAAGGTGAAGAGTAGTTCTTTACGATGCCATCGTGAGTTTTGTGAAGGAAAATTCCTTCATGATGTAACGGGGCTCCGAATATATCAAAATAACGTGTTGTTGACCTCTTTAGCTTAGAATATCTCGAGAACTGAGGGTGCTGGAATTTTTTTGAGGTCGGATTCGGATTCAGCGCAGCAAAAGCCTTTGAATGCACTAGGTGTGGTCTCTGGTTCCGGACATGTGTCAAATTTTGTTGGCCTGTGTAATTTTCGTTTCAAAATAAAACTACGAAATGAAGAACTTGGACAAAATTAGGGTCATAAATATTAAAGTTTACATTGATGAATTTATTGAATCCATTGAAAGTAGCTCGTATTATTTATTTTGCATGAGAATCTATGCTTATATACAAAGGTAACTTAACTTAGAAAATTAATTATCAACTTGAAAAAAAATTACTCAAAAAATTTTATAAATTATTGGTAAGCATTCATCAAATATTTGAAAATTAGATCAAATTTGCAAGTTTCAATAAGAAATTTTGATCCGAATGGAATAAGAAACTTTAATTCTGAAAATTTCATGAAATATTTCCAAATTTTGAACATTGGAACTATAAGAATGGAATATGAACGAACAGGATGACAATAATTATCCTACATAAAAAGACACGATCAAGCATACACGTGCATTTCCACACAATGCTAAATATATTTTTCTGAAGAAATAATTTCTTAAACCTACATGGGAAAGTTTCAGGAATAAATTGCCGGAAGGGTAGATTTTGGGAAGTGTAAATAATGAAACGGGGCCTACGAAAGGCTAGCGCCGTCACTGTGGGCAAAGGGTAGAGCACTATCTCTTTTTCTTTCTACTACGTTCGAGTTCGCGCATCCAGATGAGCGGTCCAGTTTATACGGCGAAGGGAAACTAAATTAAAAATTTGCCTACTGCGCAGACACATTCTCATGGTACACTACGCACATGGCTCGCTTCGCTTGCAAGTTTGAGCGCTCCTACGGCGCGCGTCATTCGGACCTCGCAATTTGTGCTCGATGATGTATTTCCCTCGCACTACGCGCTCGGCTACTTCTTTGCTCGATTCAGTTTACAGTGTTATGAATATACAGAGTTGCAAGTACTGTAAAACTATTCAAAACCTCTACTACCATGAAGATTATTGAATTTTTTCGTATTTTGGACGCATATTTTTTTGAAAATAATTTTACTGAGGATTCTACTGGCCTTGCGAAACACATTTTTATTACAATATTCGTCACCGATAATCACATCTCGCATAGTTTGGACAGCGAAGTAAACTTTTCATTGTTGAGGAAGCCTTGTCACGAAGAAAATAAAAAATATACGTATGATTGGATGATGGTTCAAATAAAACTTGTAGAACTTTTGACGATGAACTATTTTTGTTTTTAATATTGTTTGGGTTTGGTGAACGTACCTCACAACAGGTTGTAGGTTCAATGTTCTGTCTTGATCTCAAAGCAAAATAAGTTGATACGTCGTTTTAGACATACTCTCACTAAAAATTTGCAGAAGCCGCATTTGTGGAGCGTGTGAATAACAATGCAGTTTTCATCTAATTCTCAAAAAAAAGGCATCTGATAAAGTCAGATTCGGAAAAATTTTATCTTAAAGTTTTTTAAGTTCCAGGTCTCTCGTGATTGATCAAGTACGCTTCTCTATCGCCTAATTGAATATGTACAAGCTCGTTGAGCAAAAAGGAGGACATTTGACATAAGTTATATTCAAAGCTTTCAACGCTTGTTTTTATAATTTAACTGTCACAGGCTTGAGTTTCTGATATTATATATGATGTTTGATTAGGTTTATACATTTTATGAGCATCGAGAGTTTAACAAGTGTTCACAGTTTCTCTGTCGGCTGGTACGGACAAAATGCTTATTTCTCTTCCAACCAGTAGAAATTCTTGTCCGAAAATTGAAGCTTACAAGACACTTCTTATTTTATTTGGAATAGAGATTAGTCGAAAAATGGAGAAATTGGACAATTCTATGAGGAAGTTTTTTATTGAAATGTGGGGATTTACTTTTTTGATTATTAGGAATGGATCCATCTATTTTTCACTGAATTTTTTTGTTATCATTGTGAACTAAAACGATATCAACTGTTTGGGAGATGTATGATGGGAAAGCAATTTCATAGAAACATGCAAAAACGAACGTCAACAGGGATAAATTGATTAGTTTTCGATTAGCAAATGTTTGTTTATTAGAAACACCTGGTATAGGCATAGAATGATTCACATGTGGAGTTCGCAGAGAAGTGAAAGCTATAGTATGATCAACTGTGCTGTAGTAGACGGTAGACTAAGAGGACTTGTGTAATACACAAGAGCTGTAAGAGGTTCTAAACGCGGTACGGATCAGAGTTTTAAAAATAAACCTAGGTTCAAGATGTGAAAGAAGGAGGTTCATAATTAAGTCAAATCAGACGCGAGTAAGAACAGAGAATCTGCAGAAACTAGAAGTACAAATAGCATATCATGAGAAGCTGGGTAAATATTATAAAGCTGCAAAGAAGATCATAAAACAGAGCTTTACAAGAAGAGTATAGAGGATGCATGGATAAATATTGCGCGATGGCATCTGCAATAGTGCATCGCAAGTATATGGTGCTGCTTCTGTAGGGAACAGTTTGGTGGATTGATAAAATACGCGTGTCAGTCAACGATATAAAAGAAGCCCACTTGAGAATATTGAATATTAGAGGTTTTAGCGGGAAGGAAAGAACGAGGGTGGTAAGTGATTAAGGGGGTGAAATGCGAAATGATTCTGAAGGAATATAAAGCCTATTCTTGAAATAGGTTAAGAAGACTAGAAGGAAAAATACTAGCAGCAAGGTAATTTGAATGAAGAATGCTGATGGTAAAATGGTATGGAATTTTGGGGATGCAAAGAAGATGAAGATAGTATTAAAATAATAAAGAATGATTAATATAAGGCTTTCTCAGTGTATAATTAGTTTTAATGATTATTAATAATAATGATAGTTTCACCAAATAAACAGAATCATACTATCATACATAAATTATTATTCTATTACCTTCGAACCAAGAATAATTCGAAAACTCCCAGTAAATTTACATTGACTAGGGAAAGATATGATTTGTTATTTCGAAATACTATTTTTCATCAAGTTTAAAAGAAAGCAGTTAAACGTTCTGATATTTTTTATAGTCTAAGTTACAATGATGGGAATCAAATAAAAGCAGGGTTAAATCGATCGTAACTAAGGGCGCGCGCAAGATATCTAGTACCAGATAAAACACTTGAAAATTAAAAACACCCAACTGGGCTCATTTCGGTCGAAGATTGTAGCTGCAAAAATATTCAAATCAAATGCCTTCGATAGCGGG
>WSXT02088538.1:0-11789 GCA_011762715.2 Neuroterus valhalla
CATGCATGTATGTATGTATATATTTATCTATGTGTGTATGTATGTTTCTTTGTGTGTATGTATGTATGTATGTATGTATGCATGTGTGCCTGTTTGTCAGTATTCCTTCCTGCCCATCTGCATGTCAGTATGTCTGCTTTCAGTATATCTGTCTGTATGTATGTCTGTTCACCCGTCCGTCCGTCTGTCTGTCTGTCGATGTCCTTTTTGCGCAAAAAGACCAAAAAGAAATGTCAAGTTTGTTAAACAAACTTTTTGGATTACCGGTTATGGTTCTACCCATAGAAATCGAATTCTCAAAAATCGAAAATCCCGTTCCTTGATCAACCTTTAGGAGGAACGAGAAAGGTTAAGAAACAAAAACTCCCCATCTGAAAAAGTTCTACAAATTTGTATAAAATCAGTTTTCGATAAGAACACGTACTTTTTTCTTGATTTGAAAAAATAATATAATAATAGAAAATCCATATTAGGGCCAAGTAGCACGAGATAGGAAAATTATGTGGGGAAGAAAATTGTTTGCTCCACAGAGATCTTCAAATTTCTTCCTAACTATTTTTTGATAGGACGCGCAGTTTTTGTTTCATTGAGGAAAATAATATTAAAAATAGAACAATCTATTTTGTGGCTGGAGAATACGAGATAGGAAAAAATGTTTTTTACAGAATTATTTATTCTTACAAGATCTACTATTTTTCTGTGGAATTTTCAAAGCTGTTTCCTCATGATGTCATTACTAATGGTCTCGTTCAAATAAGGAAGGGTTATTCTTCATAAGGGGAAATTTAAAGCATTGGAACATATTCTCAAATAAAAGAATTGTTGTTTCTGACCAAACTTTTTTTCTTATTGCTTTCAACCAAATTTTTTCTAATTGTTCATTTTTAAGGAATTTTCTCAGCAGGAATATTCTCTACAACTTGATAAAATTTCTGGTTTGAAAAATAATTTCTTATCATTTGAGCATGTAATTTTTCTTTTATTCGTCTAATGTCGAATTGAGGTGTACCTTCTCCCTTCTTCATGACAAATCATTCTTCTTTCTTTAAAACTTTTCAAATATTGCAGACTTAAAATATCTATTATTCGATATTTTCTCTGATATCTCATTTTTGTGTTTTCGATACCTTCAGGGTACTTAAATACACTATCGCAGATACAATGTTCTCTCCGTACAGCAGCTTAAATTGAAATCTGATATTTCTCTCCCTTTGAGACCATCACTTTGTTCATCAAAGGAAGGATCGATCGTTTCTCAGTACTCAACACCAAATCGTATTTTCTCAAGTCACGTGACTCACTACGACACTGAACTTCTCATAGGCGAGTGCTGGACAAAATACAAGACGAAGCCGGTTATTGCGTGAGTCTTAATTGTTCATAATTAACGTGCGATGCGGACAAGTTGGTATCCCGCAAAAAAAGGCGGTTTCTAGGTTGGACACCTCTTGGTTTCTGTTGGAACGAGAAAAAAATACGACCTTTATATCAGCCGAGCCATGACAGGATAGAGAGCACACCCATCAGCATTAAGCTGATCGTTGTTGCATTGTACGTACTGCGGATGTATTGGATACATAGTACTATAGTAGCAATCAATGACAGCACGAACATACAGAAAACATGTAAAAAAGAGGATAAAAAAACAAATACTAGTGTACACCAACATGGGAACGGAAATGAAGGTAAAATGCAGGAACATGAGGATGATCATTCGACGAGTCAGAGACACATACATGTAAAGTCAGCTTTTTGTGCTTTTCAACGATTTAAAGCTAAAGCCATGGAAATTTTGTATTTTAATTAAGCTAATATCTGAGGAGGGATAACCGAACTCTATTATTTTTAATGATTCAGAATATGCAAAATTTATAACATCTCAATTCAGAGACTTCAGTGTTGGTTTTCAAATAATCAAAGCGTACTGAGAATAGTATATTTCGATACAAGAGCGGAAACTGGAAGTTTGCTTACATTCTGACACTAGCGTTGAATTTTTGTCCGCGGGGCCTTGTCTATGAGAAAATGTTTTTCTTTACAAATTGTGATGCAAAATCTGAAATTCATCATTTCTACAGATATCGGAAACCTTCTGCTCGCTGGAAGTTGATAAGCAGAAAATTTGGACCTTTGCTCACCAATGCGGTGTCATACCCACCAGTTGGGATGTCAGTGGCCAGTAGTCAAATGGAGGTTTTGCATGTATGGGCGAGAAAAAAATTGAAACAAAAAAATTTTACGTGCGAATTTGGTTAAAATAAACCAATTATTGGGTGCGATGAACCGAACAATCCATCTTCTTCAAGAATAAGCTTTAGCAATCAAAAAATTTGGGGAGGTCAACCAAACATTATGTGATCAACATTATTTTGTCTTTTTCACATAAGATAGTTCTCGGGCCAAAAATCATATCCAGAAAAAAATAGTTCTCTAATTTTCAGAAACGAAATAATATTATACTCATAACGTGATGTTAGAAGGGAAAACAGTATTTTGATTAGAACAGATTTGAAATATACAAGAAACATTAATTTCATCATTTTTATTGAAGATCACTTTTCTTTTGATCGCTTCTTCCTTATTATCTAAAAATGAATGAATTTCGAATAATAACTAACACTGCCTTTAATTTTGAAGTTAATTTTCATATCGATAAAATCGTTGGGAAAAAATCTTTGTCAGATGAAATATTCCTCAAACAAATATCTGTATTTGAGATCATTCAATTATTCTCAAATCTGGAAATAGTAAATTTGCAGGGAATGTTTCCCACAGGAAAGAGAGTGATGAGCAATAATTTTTTTTTCATTTTTGAGAATTATTAAGAAGCAGCAGTATTAATAAAGTCAATTACAAAAAATATTGGTAGAATAATAATTTAAGACCTAATTGATAATATAGTTTGGATTTTTATTGCAATCGGAACCCGATTTTCAAGAGACCTGATTGTTAGCACGACAACCACCTCAACTAGTACCCACTTCCATTCCAATTTCCTAAACATGCAACAAATCTTACCACAAAAAATCTGCCCGCTTCGCGGGCACATTCTCATCGCGCGCAGCTCGCTTCGCTCGCAAGTTTCAGCGCGCCTAAGGCGCACGTCGGCCAGATCTCGCGCTTTGCGCTCGATAATATATTAGACTGGCGCTTCGCGCTCGTACATTTCAGACCTCGCGCTGCGCCCTCGGGTATTTGTATCTTGCATTCGAAATGCTTTTGCTATTGTTCATTTCAATAATTATGCAGATTTGAAAGTGAATTGAACAAATCAATATCTTTTAGATCCCAGTTAACCAATGTATCCTCATATTCCTAATTTATAACGTAATAAGAAATAGATGAGAATTACATTTCTCAAAGCTCTGTTGGCTTTAAGGTACACATTCTGCTCGTGGCAGTCGCGCTTCACGCTCGACTTTTGATGGAAGTTTTTATATGTAAGTTTATTATCTAAGATACCTTCACAAGAGAAATCGAATGCGCTGTTTATTACACAAAAAACAAGTGTATTGAAGACCGATTTTATCTGTTCATTTTTTGTTAAGTTATCATGTTTACAGACGGACGGACATACGGATAGACACCATCGCCAAAACAGGATTTTCGGCTTCAGGGGGTCCTTTAACGTAGAGATCCGTTGAAAATTGAAAATGTGAAATTCCGGGTGATGCTTATACTTTCTAAGTCATAAATGATGAGCATGTAATGAAATTTTTGATTTTCAAATATGTGCTGTACAGTAAAAGTTTGATTTTTTCATTTTTTCATTGGAATTTTCGTGATAATTCAAAAAGTCGTCTTGCTGATCTTGTAGGGCTCCCGAAAAGAAACATTTTTTCTCTCTGACTTTCTTTCCAATCTTGCGTCATTTGGCTAAAATTCCCATTTTCTTTTATATTTTCAAATTTTGAAAATGCCACAACTCTGACGATTTTGTTTTCATAAAAAAAAAAATATTAGGATAAATTGTTTCAATTTTCATGCACTATAAGAAACCAGTCTTACAATTTTTTAGTCTTGGAAAAAAAAAGTCCAAAATATCTGGCCAACGAACTCATCCTTCCTTTTGTGCCAATCGACAAGAGTCTCAAAGGCCGATTTGATCGGTCCATTTTTTCGTGAGTTATCGTGTCTACGGAAGGACGGACGGCCGGACAGCCGGATGGCCGGACGGACGGACATACAGACCAACAGACAGACACCATCGACAAAACTTGATTTTCGGCTACAGGGGATCTCGAAACGTGGAGTTCCGTTGAAAATTCAAGATGTAAATTTTTAGACGATTCTAATACTGTCTCAATCATAAGTGATGAGAATGTAAAAAAGACCGAGCTTTTGAACTTTGAGAACACGACACACACCATATTATCTGAAATTCTGAAGATTCAAAACTCTCCCATGACATGTCAAAAGAATGTATCATTTTATATTCTTTGTCTGTATGTATGTCTGCCTGTCAGTATGTTTGTCTGTTTGTATGTATGTATGTATGTATGTGTATGTATGTATGTATATATGTATGTATGTATGTATGTATGTATGTATGTATGTATGTATGTATGTATGTATGTATGTCAGTATGCATGTATGTATGCGTGTTTGTGCGTGTATATGTGTGTCTGTTCTTCTGCCTGTCTGTATGTATGTCTGCCGCCTGTCATTATGTATGTCTGTCTGTATGTCTGTCTGTCTATCGCTGTCCTTTTTTCCAAAAAGAACAGAAAGAAATGTCAAGTTTGTTGAACAAACTTTTTGACCTAACGATTAGGGTTTCACTTAAAGAAATCGATTACTCGAAAATCGAAAATTCCAATCTTCGACCAACCTATAGGAGAAACGGAAAAAAGTTAAGGAACAAAAACTTCTCATCTGAAAATATTCTACAAATTGGTATGAAATCAGTTTTTGATAGGACGCGAAGTTTTTGTTTGATTTGAAAAAATAATATAAAAATAAAAAACCCATTTTGAGTCCGAACAGTACGAGATAAGAAAAAAATGTTTGGGAACAAAATTGTTCAATTTAGATATACCTACAAATTTCATTCCATTAACTGTTATATAGGATACGTGGTTTTTGATTTATTAAAAGAAATATATTTTTTCAAATCCATTCTGTCCAATCCATTCGACTACCTCGAGTAGTACCCACTTTCATTCTAAATTCTGGAACATGCATCCAATTTTACCACAAAAAAAGATTCTTGCAAGATCGACCTTTGGATTTTTCACAACACGCCACAGACCATGATATCTGAAATTCTGAAGATTCAAAACTCTTCCATAACATGTCGGAAGAATGTATCATTTTATATTACATTCTCATTCTGAATGAGAAGGTATTGGTTTTATGCGGAAATAAAAATTTTCGGATTTAATGAAATCTTCACGAAAGAAAGATCATAATTCATTGTGCTTTCGCACACTTTTTTGAAGCTGGAAAAAAAGGACGAGTTCGTTAACAAACTATTTTCGATGAAAAATCAAAGAAGAGCATCTTGAAAATTTTTTTGGACTTTTTTCCAAGAATCAAAAATTGAAAGTACAATTTCTCGTAGTACTTAAAAAGTGAAACAATTTATCCTTATCACTTTTTCCGTTAAAAACAAAATTGTCAAAGTTCTGGTATTTTCGAAATTCAAAAATATAAAAGAAAATGAGAATCCTTAGCCAAACAACGCAAGATTGAAAAGAAAGTCAGAGAGAACAAATATTTCTTCTTGTGAGCCCTACAAGATCGTGAATACAACTTTTTGAATTTTTTTAAAAAATCGGAAATCACAAATTTTAGCCCACAAAAAATTATGAAAATTATTTGTGAACTTCATAACTTTCATAAGAATGATCATATTCGATCGTGCTTTGTCACCCATTTTGAGCGACCAAAAATACAAGCCGAGTTCGTTAACCAGGTGTTTTGAATCAAAAATAAAAAGACGGGGAGCATTTCGAAACATTTTTTGGTTTTTATTTTCAAGACTCAAACATTTAAAGCACGGTTTCCTTGTAGTAGGTGAAAAGTGAAACAATTTATCATTATGATTTTTTTCTGATAAAAACAAAAATGTCAGAGTTGTGGCATTTTTAAAATTCAAAAATATAAACGAAAATGAGAATTTGCAGCCAAATAACGCAAGATTGAAAATAAAGTCAGAGAGAAAAAATGTTTCTTTTTGGGAGCCCTGCAAGATCGTGAATACAACATTTTGAATTTTCCCCAAAAATCGTGAATTCCAATTTTGATCGCACAATAAATAATGAAGAACATAGTACAAGTTATATAAATTAATATTATATACATTTGATGCATTAGAGTTAGAGGTAGTATAGAAAAGTTCGCGTTTCGGTTAATTTTTTTTTCTTTTAATCGTGACAACGCTTTTAAACAATGAAAAATCTAATTTGCTAGCCACATTATGCAACATGTAAATACCGGTGGCGAGTATTGTAATGAGAATGTGTTCCTTAAGGCCAGTAGAGCCTTGAGTAAACCTAATTTTTTTTTTAATTTCTTAAAAAATTAAAAAAAAATTCAATAATCTTCATAGAAGCAGAGGTTTTCAGCAGTTTTGCAATATTTGCAACTCTGTGCATGCATTATATTATAAACTGAAACAAGCACGTAAAAAGCCGAGCGCTAAGCGCGAGATCCGAATGATTCATTTTCAGGGGTATTACATATTCTCAAAGTTTTCAGAAAATCTTAGAAGATTTGAAGTGATAACGAAGGATTTCACCGATTCAAGATAATCGAATAAATTCCCACTTGTTTCTGGAAAATCTCAAAGGATTTGAAGGTATTTCGAGAGTTTTCCAAATATTCCTAAAGATAAAGAAAGATTTGTACGATCTTAAATAGATTTCATGAGATTTTCAGCGCTTTGAAAGATTGGAAAGGATTTTGAAGCAAATCAGCAAGTTTTGGGCGATTTCAAGAGATTTGGAATCATTCTATAGGATTGCAAAGTTTCTGAAAGATTCCAGGACCAATCCTCCTTTAAGAGATCATGAATTCAGGAGCTGAATTATTCTTTATTGATAAATTCAAAAGATTCTTCAGATTTTGAAATATTTCGAAATCTGTATCATCGCGCATTAAGGAAACTTATCAATTTCTTTGAAATTATTGAAAAAAGAAACAATCCCTAAATGTTTTTCTGATCTTTGCAAATTCCTCAAGCACTGAATTACCACACGAACTATATGTTTCCCTTCTACTTATCATTCAAATAACTAGTGATTCGATATTTTAATGAGGTTGGATTAGATTTTTTTGATAAAAAAATGAATTCTTGACAAGTTTTTCGTTTTGAATAAGATTTTTAATTTTTCTATTCAATATTTTGTATCAGGATCAAACGAAATATATCTGATAGTTGTATATTATTTTCTCAACATACATTTATTACTTACAGCATTCCTGTTGATTGTTCCTTCCAAGACTGATGGTATTTAGTATTTACAAAAATATCCGACTGTTTTGCCATTTCTAGCTGTGATTGGATTTGTGCATTCTTCTGTAAAATATATCCTTATACAACATAATATAGAAAAGCGGATGATGGAATAAGTTTGGAAATCTAGAGTGCAGTTAAAGTAAATAATAAAATAAGTCTCTGTATGTTATTGGATTTTCTCATTTGAGAGAAATCATCTTGTCAATCTTCACGAAAGTAGATTTACTTACTGATTCCATCTCCTCTTACAGAGAATCTGGGATATCGTCTGTATTTGGGTACATTGCCCTTACATACAAATTCTGTGCCCAATGCTTGTGGTTCAATGCATGCGTCTGAAAATTAAGGTTATGATTTTAAAAAGCTATTGTCCAATTTCTACATCCGGATACAATGTTTCAAACAATTACATAGCTATCAAAACTATTATATGGTGAATAATTATTAGTTCAAAAATAATTCGAAAATATTTTGTTCTTTTAGGTCACATACAGAATAGAAACAAAATCACGGGATCTGCTATTTTCTATACATGAGTTCGTTATTACCTTTTCGATTGGAAAAATTACAAAGCTCCACTCAACGGTAAGAAAATCTCGTCTTCATGAACATAATGGTTTTCTGAACTAAAAATAGATTTTTTCACGTGTTGATAGTCAGCTTTTGTAAATATTACACACCTACTTTTTTAAGCACCTTGAAGTAACACAGGCATCAAATCTAACAATCTTATACTATAAATGAAATATATTTCCAAACTTACCCAAAGCATCATCTGGAGTTTTATAAAAATCACATTTACCATAAAAGAAAAAGTAGGAGAGGAAGACAAAAATTATAAATCGCATGGCTGTCAATTTCACGAGACTGATTCTTTCCCTAGTGTAAACACCATATTATACTTGAAGAATTTATCTCCAATGTTTATCTACAGGCTGTTAAATGATGTACCTATGACTAAATTTGATAAGCACCGAACGTTTACTTTTCCAGATAAAAAATTGCATCATCACAGTCGAATGGAAAATATTTACAAGACCAATGCCGAGTTAGTTCCACTAAAATACGTCGTACTCGCTATGGACTGATAGGGTCTTACTTGCTTTTTCTCAGAAAGTTGCCATTCTTCCCTATGATGATACCAATTTTTGAGCAACTTTATTTGCATTGTATTTCTTCAATGTAACTTCAGTTCACAGGAAGAGCAGATGTAAAGTTTTGTTGCAAGTAATATCCAAGTGTACGAGAATCGTTTGATGAATCTCTGGCCCAAGTAGGACATTTTTTGTAGAAATTAACAAAAAAAAATTTAAACAAAATCTCTCTGAAGTCTGATACAGTTTTCTTCCAGCGTTTTCAATACCATCTGAACAAAAATTTTCGTTGCAGTCCGCAAAATATCAGGAGACGGCGTCTTTCACCTCTTAGTTCGTTAGAAATTTTTCTACACCACGGTGGGTTTTCCAATTGAAGGAACAAAGAAGAGTTACATGAGGCCATACCGGGTAGATGAGATGAGCGGTTATTGATCTTATACCGCAAATTGTGTAATTTGCCATGGAAAACGCGTCTTGACTCGGGTGCGTCTCTGGTCGGCTGTGACCAGGCGAGGCAACCAACGTGCAGTTAGTGTTTTATAATGGCTGCTCTTGAATAAATCGAGCACTTTTTCAACTTTTTTGCCTGTCCAGATTCTGTTTGGCCGCCCGAGACGCTCCTCGTCAAGAAAACTCGTACGGCCACGTTTGAATTCAGCAACCCAAAATTTCAGTGTTGCACATGAAGGCGAGGCTCCACCGTTGACAATTCGCGCGACAAGTCAACTTGGAATGGCTGACACGAAAAATTTCTTGCCTAAAAAAACCTGGAAAAATGCATGATGTGGGATATGTGATCAGGCTATACTGGTGATGATAAGGTAGGTTTGTAGTCGCCCCAGTAGGACGAACTAGAAACCACCATTGACGCTGACTCGAGAAGATGGTTTTAGTAGCCATTTCAACTACCGGCGTGGCTCATGGATTCACTTATGAGGAACTCATCAGTGTGGCTGACCACGAGCGAATCCTTTCACAGACGCCTTGGGAGGGGGGAGCGGCCCGATGTTCGATCGCACATCCTTTTGCTAGCCTCGTCGACTGCTGCTTGACTTGGGCGATCGGAGTAAGTGGTGATCTGATTTGCTCGTACTGGAGCTGCTGCATGTTGGTTTACTTCCTAATACTGTGGTATTGACAGGCCCTTTCCACTCAATTTTGAAATTATGCAGAAGGATAGACTGACGGCAGCGCCAGCACTTAGCCAGGCATTTGAGCAACGTGATATTTATTCTATATGTGTACTGTATATGTATTGTATATATGTGACCAATTTCAAAACTTAATATACGACTAAAAAGTTGATAAACCAATAGAAGAGTATGTTTAAAAATATATCGAGTATATTCACATATTCACAATACAAACACAGTAAAACAAATCACGATCAAAAACAAGAATGAAAATATACAATTATAAAAGGGAACTGTCACTCACATCGACATCAATGCAAGAAAGAACCGGTTCATTGTTCCTAAACAAATACAAACCAGAAATCAAAATGTCTGCCCTGACTGACCACGGCGACGACGTTCTGCGCATCTCAAGGGTGAGCGGAGTGAGGTACAAGGGCGGTGGACCCGCAGCGCCAACATTTGTCCAGGCATTATACTACGCTGAAAATATTATTCATGATTCTTCATGTTTCCTATCGAAGTGGAGAGGGCCTAGGTATTAGAATCCACAGTCTCTACATGAGTATAGGGGTAGGCCAATGGTGGTTATGATGGTGGATCCCCTAGAGATTTTGATCTGACTTCAAAAGATTATCAATCCCGACGATGAATTATGGATAGGGAAGCCAAGGCAGATGATTAAGACACATTTGTGAGATAACAGTAAATTCTTCATTCAAGAGTGTATTGCACGCACCTCGAGTCACGTAATTTGTGTACACAGGGGAGGCTGACGAACAACTGACTTGCTATGTCGACGAAAGTGCGAACCGGGCTTCTTATCCCGCCGGTCACCGCGCAAGAACGTGGCGTCGAAGCATGGAGTGTGCGGATGCGACTAAGAGTTGGAACTACGCTTAGTAAATAGATGCTCTTAGAATAATCCAAGATGGACCCTACATAAGACCATTTAAAAGTGCCATCTATCAAGCGACAGCAAAATTTTTTTGTAAAACCACGTTATATTACTTTGGCCGCGGTAAAATACCCCTATGTCCATGTCTTACGACCGTGAGATGAGTGACCATATGCACGACAAAATCACAATAAAGGGCCAGCGAAACCCTCGAGTGTCTTAAGGAGACGGAGCGACCCAGGTATGACTGCTCTTTGCTTTCATCCCGCAAAGGTGTCGCACTTCAAGAGCACCGATAATGAGAACAATTACTTTAACCGAATATCCTTGATGATGTCGATGTAGGTGTTCTCTCATATCTTTGTACCTCTCCCTTTTCTCGGTTTTCTTGGCTTTGATGTTGTTATCGGCTAGGGCCGAGAATCGATCACGTATATGGTTTGGTGACGCTTGTCAAGGAGCACGATGTCGGGTCTTGTGTGTTGAATAGGGGCTATCGTTGAGAAATCGTAGTTCCAGTAGATTCGGCACTCCTCGTTCTCAACAATAGACTCTATCCCACTTGGAGCGTTCAGCGAGGCAGGGTCGCGGCCAACGTCATAAGAGCGACAAAGATTATGGTGAGGCACTCTCAAGGCAGCGTTGTGTCTGTACAAATACGTCGTTCCTGCGTGAATAGGACGATTGGATAGTATATGCTATAGGTACCCAGGGAGTTTAAAACACACCCTGCACCTATCGCTGGAAACCTCTTGATGGAACCTTCTACGGTATGCTAAGGTGGAAATCACATCGTCCTGACACGCGAAAATGAAACTCTCTGTTCCTGAATTGAGACCAGGTGATTTTAGAAAAGAAAACGTTGACTCACGTGACAAGGATTGCTCTTTTGAAATTTCGTAAAAGTTTTCGTTCATCACCTTGTCTTTATGTTGTTTCAGGAAGGTTTCCGCCTCCACTTCCTTCACCTGTGCTTTGAGGAGTGAGAGATCTTGATGGAGTAGTGCACTGTCCTCACTCCTGATGTTGAGTTTCAGGCCAAGGGTTTCAGCCGCCCGCTCCGCAGCTTTGTAAAGAAACGCTCCTTCCCCGCTCACTTCGTGATTCTTGACCATTGCCAATAGAGGATCTCTACCGTTCGCGATGATATGAACAGTACTAAAGATGATTCGGTTGTATAGGCATTCAAGATTGAGAAG
>WSXT02088549.1:0-11788 GCA_011762715.2 Neuroterus valhalla
ATGTATGTATGTATGTATGTATGTATGTATGTATGTATGTATGTATGTATGTATGTATGTATGTATTATGTATGTATTGTATGTACGTTTGTGATGTGGTATTTCGTACCACGCCCAAAATGATTCAATAAGCATTTCAAATTGATTTAATTTCGGTTAAAATTAATTAAATTAAACTCAATACCTTGTTCGAGCACAGAATCCAATTGATAGCTGTCATCTGACAGGAGTCTCGAGAGGGGTGGCATGTCGCCATAAACAAACCCCTCGAGGCCTAGACATCGTAACTCCGCTGCTCCGATCCGTCGCCAGACTGGGGCGATAATCTTTATTCAAATATAATCACTAATCCCGCCAAAATCTTGTTTGTTTTGCTTCTTAGACATTAGGGCCGGCTTCGCCGGCTGTCATACGGCACCATTCACAACTCTGCCACACCATGGCTGGGAAGTCAGCAACACACACACACAATTCACACTACACATCACTCACAGCTGGGTGGCTGTTAATTATATATTATACATCACAACGCTCGATTCTTTCTCACTCAAACTGGGCGAAAGGAGGACGAATTCAAAACAAGGTTACGCTGTATGCTTGCCACTCACTCTGTTGTCAATCTCTAGCAGCCGAAGCTCGAAGCATTCACCACATACATTAGGTGGGCGAAGGATGGTAGTCTGCGTGGTCCCGCCGCGCACTGCAGTGTTGTGAATTTGCATAGACTAGTCACCGACTAGAGACATTGTAGGGACAAGGTGGCGGGTTACTGAAGGAACGTACCCTTGCATGGTCTTGTGAATATGACTTTGTCAGACTGTATGAACCTTTATGGTTCACGCCGAAACTGATCGGCTTGGCGTCGGTCGACGTCATTCTGTGTTCGACTATAGTAATCGTGACAGTGTCAAGAGAATTTTCCTATTATCAGTGAGGTTAAAGAGAAAACTTAATGAAAATTGTTCGAGGTTCAGGAAAACCCTCCTATCGTTGAATATTGGGCGGAAGGCATTTTTGTTTTCTTGAATAATAGTCTTAAAAAGATGGAATTAGGCAAGGTATGTTCCTCATTCTCGCCCTTATATAATGTAAAGTGAACGCGTCTCCGTGGTGTTCATTGGTGGATTGTTCGCGATGTATTGTACTATTGCTAAATGTAGTTATAATAGTAATAGTTTTGATAATTCTGCGGGCGTGACGGGCCTTCTAGTGGGTTCAGATGGTGAAATTTTGAATATTCAGGTATGAAGTAGAACCCAATGGGTGGCACTTTCCAACATGGCGGTAACCTGTCAGAACTTTTGAAAGTCAAAAGCGTACGCCATAGTGGAACGTGTTCAGTTGAGTAAAGTTACGTGAGTTTCAGGTTCAGATGTCAGAAACATAAGTGGTCGGTAGTGCATAGTAACCGACGGGTGACATTTTCCATTATGGTGGCAACCTAGCAGAACTTTTGAATGTCAAAAGGGAATACCATAGTGGAACATGTCCAATTGATTCACTTTACGTAGTTTTCATGTTTTTCATGTTGATTCTTGACCGGTGGTATATCGGTGGAATTTTGCTTTGTCAAATTTAATCGGAAGCGCAGGAATTTTGAATTCAACGTGTCAGTTCGGAGGGAATTTGTAAGAGAAGGTTCTGATAAACGTCATTATGAAAATAATTCGATATAAGTTCGCAATCTGATCTGTCATCGAGAGTGATATAATATTGTTAACTGGTTCTCGTTTTTTTACGGGAGTGAAAATAACATGTGCCTGATTTTTAATGCAATAAATAATTTCTCCTTTTGTGACCTGTATACCTAGACTTTCTTATTCTAGGATTGTTCTACCTTTCTCAGGTTTATCTTTACTCACCCCCCTCTCTGTGTTGGGCTTGTTAAGAGGGAATTTAGAATAAGCATTTTTGAATATTCAAAGAATTCAGAAAAGGTTAGAGACTTGAATGGTCGTTTAGAGTCCTTTTTCTTTACCAAACGATCTGGCGCCCTTCAGGCAAACTCTTAATGGAATAATCCCATGCTGGAGTAAAGTTCAGATAATGTTAAAATAAAACAAAATTCAAATGAAAATAAAGTTCAAATCGAAATAAATAAACAATAAGGAAAAGCTAAGGTTATTATGAAACATAATGAAATAAATAGCAATAACGAAAATCAAAGGTTATAATGGCGCCCAACGTGGGGCCTGTAGATCTGAGTTAGGGGAAATAAATATTTATTGATCTTTTAAAAATTGATTAATCAGGGTAATGAAATCTGATTAATAAAAATATCCATTGTTGGAATAGAAATTAATAAAATGAAAGCCAATCAATTGGAACATAAATAATTAATATAAATGAACCAAAATTCAACCGAAATTCAAAATAGCTAATTGTTCAGTTAATGCGACGATAGATGTTGGATCAAAAGATAATTATATCGGAGCACAAGCATTAGGCTTAGCAGAATTAGCGTGCAAACCTGTAACTTGCCCAGGAATGGAATTTTCGGAGTCTGGTTTTGGGGTCAGTAAACTTATCGGAGGTCGTTGTACCCTGCCAGTACATTTTGCTAATCAAAATCAGGAATCCGAATTCAAAATTATTTCCAGTATGGGAAATCGTTGCATTTTGGGGGTACATTTTACTGAAAAATTCAGCGTTATCCTTCAGTGAGCAATAATTAGAAGGTCGGTGAGAAAAAATTGAATGGAAATCACAGCGATTTTGATGATTCATCGCTAGGATTTCTTATACCATCGCTCGATCATGCTGAATAAAATAATGAAACTTGATTATTGAATAATAAAACGGGTTTAATAATTTTTAAGAATTATATTGACCCTTATAATAAACCATATTATACTTAGACTAAGGTTGATGTGAATTTTGAGGCTAGGTCGTATAATCACGATCAATTACATTTTTTTTCATTTCTTCGTAACTGAATTGAACATAAATTCGAAAACTTCAGCAAGTAGCGGTAGGCATTTTCTGAAGTTTTCCCGGTATTTTGGCTATTAACGAAGATGGCGGAAAAACCTAAATTTAAGGTACCTCAATCCATTACGGATATGGATGAGGAGGAATTGAGAGGGCTGTGAGTCGCGCATTAGGGAAGCGAACTTGCGATGTTTGGTTCGGAACCCGGAGGTTAGTGAATTTTCGGAATTTCCAGCAAGAAGTATCCCCGTGAACAAGGACCAGACTGAAGATGGGCGGACACCTGGCACCGGAACTGTCTCACGTGCGGTGGGGACGATTCCAAAAATTTCAGGATCCAGACGATCAGTGGGCACAGTGACGAATAGGCTAGATAATTTTGACCCAGTTGAATTTAACAGTCCTTGTAGGAGGGAGGAGTTAGGGTACTCTAATCTGACATCAGGTAATTCGGGCGTATATCGGAATAGACCAGAACAAATTTCAGGGTATATTTGGGCACATAGACCATTGGTACCGGGTTTTGCGAACACTCCAATCCTTCAAGGGGGAGTAACCAACCTCCCTCCACATGATAGCTCACCCATTTATGAAGCATCGGTTGCTCCAGGGGGCTGTTTTTCGAATCAGACCTTCCGACAGTTTTCGCAGAGCGCATCGTATGGAGCGTTTAGCTCGGATATGCCAGACCGTGGGGAGGCTGGCCAGGATTTGATGGAATGGAACCCCACGAGAACGGGCGACCCCCTTCCTAGACGGAATAAAACCCTCGACTCCATAGTAAAGAACTGGGAAGTAAAATATCCCGGCGATGAACAAATTAGTGTCGAGAGTTTTTCGGCTAAAGTCCAGAACGGAAAGGAGGTGTGCTACCTCAGCGATGAAGAGATGCTTACGGTAATGCCCTTCTTGTTGGAAGATCTTTCGTATGAGTGGTTTAGTATATACCGTTGGGCGTGGCCTGATTGGAGTAGCTTTAAGGCCGCTTTTCGTGTACAGTTCGGGAATATAAATTACCAATGGAAACTGGACGAACAGGTGGCTAAGAGACAACACGGGAAGGATGAATTAACATCTAATTACCTAATTTTTTATGCAGGGGTTACACCGTGGATTTTCGAGTTCCATCACACTTCAGGAGCAGATGGATAGGGCATATACCAACCTGCGATCTGATATTAGGCGTCTAGTGAGGCGACACGAGTTCTTCAATTACAACGGATTGGCATTTTCAGCGGCTGATGCGGAAAGAACTCTCAGCACTATGGAGGAGATTCAGCCGCCTTAGAAGAAAGATTCATTTTTCCCGGAGTATGCTTGCACTCCGATCAAGAAGACTCCAAGCGGAAATGTGGTAAGAGGGTCCAATTCAGATTCAGCGATTGAGAAACTAGCTAAGGTTCTCCTTGACTTAGTATCAATCAGGGACGAGGAGAATTTAAATAATAATAGGTCTCAACCGAAGCAGGAGGCGTCGAATAAAGGGAAGAAGTTCTCCAGAGATAAGAGTTTGAAGGCGGAAGAGTCTTCAAATTCGAAAAGCTCAAAAGGAGCAACTAGAGACGGAACCTCTGAGCGAAATCCGAGGTCAGGTATTAAACCAAAACAGGAAACATCCTGATTCGATTGCAACGCCAATGATCATTATTGGAGGAAATCTCCGACTAAGTGGCATAAATTCCTCCATAACTGTGGTAAGGCGGATCAAGTCAAGAGCAGTTGTGACTCGGCGCATTGCCAGGGAGAGCAACAAGGGATGGCAAACTTCGGGTCGATGCTGCTCCCTTTTTCCCTAGGCAGACCCAAGTTAAGGTAATTCAACCAGACATGATAATACCCAATGAAATGTTAACAACAGAACAACTAAACTCGAAAATGGTTATGGGTAACATGGCCAATTAAAACATCCATCATTGTCAATCCAGCTCAGCCAGGCAAATTCGGGGGCAGGACACTATCGGAGCTGACCTGAATGAGTCAAGCCACCTAAGAATCAAAACTTCAAGAGTCGAGGACGACTATCAGAAACTAGATAAAAATTCAACAGTCGATAACGACTTCAATAAATTCATTCACGATTCAGGAGAATCAACAAACAGTGAAGAACCGGTCGTATACGATCTGGGAGGGAAAAGTCAGATTCTGGATGCACCACTAGTTCCCAAGCCTTGTGAGAGTAAGACCGCACGGCCCTAAATTGACGTCGCAATAGGCGGGAAACTATTACGTTCATTGGTGAATAAAGGATCGACTAATACTCTCATAGGAGCGAACGGGCTGTACATCATCAAAGCGGGAAATAGTAAATTGAACCTTACCAAGAGGGGGGCGGTCATGATGGCAAATGGACGAGGGGCTATTCACTCTCGAATGAAATTTAGGCTAGTAAAGGATTTTAAATGATATTTGTGTTCAAAATGGTTGAAGTTTGTAAGGTCCGCTTAAATCAAAACACTGATGAGTCACACAAGATTCGAACGCCCCCCAGATTCTCGTTCTTATTGCCTCTTATGCATGCTTATTTGGCGTTATTCTTACTATACCGTGTTACTCAGTAAGGTATATAGGGATTTCCTTGCTTAAATCTGATTTTTTAACTCGAATAAACTGTCTAGCTTATTTTTCTTTATTTCTCACTATCTTGCGTTACATATAAGAAGTTTAAGAAGATTTCGAGCTTAAAATTAGGTAAATTCGAGAGTGAGTAGCCCCTCGCAAATGGATCCTTTGAGTCCGTCATGGGCGAGGCATTGATCCCCATCAGCTTGGGAGGTACAACTCGCGAAATAGCAGTCCGAATCATACCAGGCCTGGATGATCTGTGTGTTTTAGGCATAGACTTTTCAGAGGAATTCGGGCTTATCATCCACGCGGAAGACAAAGCAAATTGAATGTCTGACGAGCCACTCATGAAATTTTCGTTTGGGATAGTGGATGAAGGCGAGCCTGAGAGTTGTAAAGGAATCGCTACCTTGTCAAAAGAGGAACGGGAGGAGCTTAATTCATTTTTGAAACGTGTCGTCCCTTCTCCTCCAGATAAATTACCTGCGGCTGAGTTCGTCGAGCACGTGATCAACACCCAGGGCAGTTCTCCGATAAGACAAAGGAACTACCGCATGTCACCGAAAGTCCACGAGGCGCTTCTATCAGAAGCTCAGAAATTGATCGACAACGAGATCATTGAACCCTCAGCCAGCAAATGGTGTAGTCCAGTCGTGATGGCTTGGAAGTCGGATCGAGGATATCAGATGTGCATTGACTTTAGAAAAGTCAAGGAAGTCAGTAAGAAAGATGCATATCCATTACCTTTCATGACTGAAATCTTGGATGAACTCAGCTCAGCTCGATATATTTTGACGCTTGATTCAAATAAGGTGTATCAACAAATTCCGCTGACTCTAGAGAGCAGGAAAAAGACCGCCTTCATCATACAAGGTAAGGGTCTCCGCCAGTATCGGCGGATGCCCTTTGGTCTTAGAGGGGCTCCTGCGGCGTTCCAACGCCTTATGGATAAGGTTATAACACTGGAGATGAGGCCGCAAGTATTTGCGTATTTGGAAGGCATAATGGTCGTGACCAAAACGTTCGAGGAACATCTCTATTGGTTATAGAAAACCATCAAACGCGTTCAAGAAGCTGGGTTGACTCTCAACCCCGCTAAATGTGACTTCTGTAAGCTGCACGTCCAATATCTGGGATTCGTGGTGAATCAAAATGGACTCAACGTCGATGAGGATAAGTTGAAATCGATATTGGAATACCCTCGACCGACTAGATTGAGACAAGTTCGTCGATTCATAGGAGCAACATCTTGGTATAGGTGGTTCATGAAAGACTATGCAAGGATTTGTGAACCATTAACTCGTTTGACTGAGAAAAATCAGGCATTCGTTTGGGGTGAGGAGCAAGAAGAGGCGTTCCAGACGCTAAAGAAGGCTCTTATCTCGTCACCGATTTTGGCATATCCGGACTTCAGCGTACCGTTCACTATTCAGACGGACGCCAGCGGTACTAGCCTGGGCGTCGTAGTCACTCAGGAGCAGGGCGGTCAAGAAAAGGTAATTGCTCACGCCAATAGAATTCTGTCGAAAGCGGAGCGTAAATACTCCACGACGGAGCGGAAGTGCTTAGCAGTAGTCTGGGCAATACAGAAATTCAGGTATTATCTGGAGAGCTATCATTTTACGGTCATCACTGATCACAGCAGCTTGAGATGGCTGTGTAACCTTAAAAACCCAACGGGCAGATTGGCAAGGTGGTCACTCAACCTTTTGGAGTATGACTTCGAAGTCGTGCATAGAAAAGGGGCTATACACAATGTTCCCGACGCACTTTCGAGGTTCTACGAAGAAGCGGAAGACGTTCACTCAGCCATGATGGAGCCAGTGGAGGATGTGTGGTACCAGAGACGTCGTCAGGCGGTCCTAAATACTCCGACTAAATATACGAGTTGGAAGGTGGTGGACGGGCGATTATACCGATATCAGAATAACCCTCTGTTAGAAGATATCCTAGAGGATTTAGATGCCTGGAAATTAGTCCTACCTCAAGATCAAGTTATTCAAGTAATAAAGGAGGTACATGAGAACCCTGAATCCGGTCGTATGGGCATTAGGAAAACTTTCTATAAGGCAAAGTTGCGCTACTATTGGCCGGGGATGTTTAAAGACATCAGCACCCTCATCAAAAAATGTCAAACATGTCAGCTCACCAAATCAGACCAGACAGGGCCGAAAAGTTCGATGAGTCATCGACTAATTCAGGAGCCGTGGGCAGTAGTTGCCATGGACGTAATGGACCCATTTCCAAAGAGTGAAAAGGGTAATGGATACTTGGTCGTATATCAAGACCTTTTTACAAAATGGATAGAGGTGGCTCCTCTAAGGAAGGCTTATGCAGCTAATATCAAGGATATCTTTGAGGATTTGATCATCAGCAGATGGGGGACACCAGAAGTGCTTCATTCGGCTCGGGGTACAGAATACGCAAATAGTGTACTGGATGACATGGCTAAGGAATATAGCATCCACCGGTCGTTCAGTCCAGTATATCACGCACAGGCGAATTCAGTCGAAAGGACTAATCGAATCCTCAAGACCATGATGGTCTCGTCCGTAGAGCAGGATCACCGGAAATGGGATGTACACCTGAAAGAATTTATGTTCGCTTATAATACGTCCGTTCACAGAACGATCCGGTGTACTCCGGCCTTCCTAAATATGGGACAGGAGCCCAGACCTAGAAACCTGCTCCGACGCACTGTTGAGGGGGAAGCAGAGTTGCCTCCACCCGAAGCTGAAGGTTGGGCAACTAGGATATCGAGGCTCACCCATTTAAGAGATCTGATTACTAAATATTAAGATCAAGCGTTTTTGCGGCAATCCAAATATTATAACCGGGGTCGCAGAAACGTTATTTTCAAGGTAGGGGATTTGGTAAAGAAACCCGCACACGTTTATCTTCGTAAGGATTGGAACGTCTCTAACAAGCTAATCAAGCCATTCGAGGGTACATACGTGGTCGTAAAGGTTTGCTCACCCGGCGTGTAGGAATTAGCATCTCAGGAGGGTGGGCTGAAGGGTCGTTATCATGTTTCTAAATTATTCAGATATGTCGATCCGGAGCCACCTGAGGAGGAGGAGCTCACATCAAAAGAGGCAGCCGCCTTGGATCAAGAGCTTCTCGAGATTCGGGACTCAGACAGGGATGATGAACTGACCGCTGATTTGGAGCTGGAAGACGAAATGAGTTGGCTCACCGACATTAGAACTATAGTCCTCAAGCTCGAAGAATGTGGAAGGGATGAATTGGTCCATACTAATTTTCCTATCAGGAACGTTAAGGTCGCTTGTCAAGACTCACGATCGATCCTTTTAATTCTTTTTTTTAATCGGTCAGTGTCAACCCCCGATATACCTTATACATTAAAATACATTTTCTTAAGAACATACACTTTTCAATTCATTCAATCCTAATTCCTAAGGGTTAAGCAGAGTAAAGAAGAGTCGAGGTATGGTAGAAATATTTCTCGTGGTACTTGAAGTGGTTAGAGTGTCTTGGAGTTCAGAATCGGGATATCCAGGGCGTCGTTGACTCTTGAGATAACGCACCTGGGAACAATCTACTAAAACTGTTATAATTTTTTTTTAATTCATTGTCTTAAAATATGGTACAATGTCGATATAAATGGTTTAGTTAGTTTAGCGCCACCAGTCTGGATCTCGGAGGGAGCGTAATGGACGTAATGAGGGACATGCTCGGCCTGGTGATGCCTCGTCTAAGGGGTGGGCAGTTGTGACGTGGTATTTCGTACCACTCCCAAAATGATTCAATAAGCATTTCAAATTGATTTAATTTCAGTTAAAATTAATTAAAATAAACCCTATACCTTGGTCGAGCACAGAATCAAATTAATAGCTGTCATCTGACAGGAGCCTCGAGAGGGATGGCATGTTGCCATAAACAAACCCCTCGAGGCCTTGAAATTGTAACTCTGCTGCTCCGATCCGTCACCAGACTGGGGGAATAATCTTCATTTGAATATAATCACTAATCCCGCCAAAATCTTGTTTGTTTTGCTTCTTAGACATTAGAACCGGCTTCGCCGGCTGTCATTTTGCACCATCCACAACTCTGCCACACCATAGCTGGGAAGTCAGGAACATACACACACCATTCACACTACACGTCACTCACAGCTAGGAGGCTGTTGATTATATAATATACATCACAACACTCGATTCTTTCCCACTCCAAATGGGCGAAAGAAGGACGACTTCAAAACGTGGTAACGCTGTATCGTTGGCACCCACTCTGTTGTCAATCTCTAGCAGCCGGCGCTCGAAGCATTTACCACATACATTAGGTGGGCGGAGGGAGATAGTCTGAGAGGTCCCGCCGCGCACTGCAGTGTTGTGAATATGCATAGACTAGTCAGCGACTAGAGACATAGTAGGGACAAGATGGTGGGTTACTGGAGAACGTACCCTTGCATGGTCTTGTGAACATGACTTTGTCAGACTGTATGAACCTTTATGGTTCGCGCCGAAACTGTTCGGCTTGGCGCCGTTCGACGTCATTCTGTGTTCGACTAATGTACTCATGACAGTGTCAAGAGAATCTTCCTCTTATCAGTGAGGTCAAAGAGAAAACTCAATAAAAATTGTTCGAGGTTCAGTAGAACCCTTCTATCGTTGAATATTGGGCGGAAGAATCGACATATAACTTGGACCGCTCATCTGCATGCGCGAACTCGAACGTAGTAGAAAGAAAATGATATAGTGCTCTATCCTTTAGGGGCAGTGAGTCAGTGCGGAGGGAATTGGTAAGAGAAGGTTCTGACACATGTCATTATGAAAATAATTCGATATAAGTTTGTAATCTGGTCGGTCATCGGAAAACGATATAATATTGTTACCTGGTTCTTGTTTTTTTTTACGGGAGTGAAAATAATATGTTCCTGATTTTCGATGCAATAAATAATTTCTTCTTTTGTGACCCGTATACCTGGACTTTCTTATTCTATGATTGTTCTACCTTGCTCAGATTTATCCTTACTCACCCCCTCTCTGGGTTGGGCTCTTAATGGAATAATCCCATGCTGAAGTAAAGTTCGGATAACGTTAAATTCGAATAAAATTCATATTATAATAAAGTTTACATCAATTTAAATAAACAATAAGGAAAAAATGAGGTTATAATGAAATATAATGAAATAAATAACAATAACGAAAAGCAAAGGTTATAGTATGTATGTATTGTATGTATATACGTAATCATGTATGTTTGTATGCATTTATGTATGTCTGTATGTCTGTATGTATTTATGCCTGCATGTATGGATGTTTATCTGTTAGCACGATATTTTTCGAAAAAACTAATCTATTTGATTGACTTTTGGTACAGACTTTTAGTGTAAGAAACTGAAGGTCAAGTTCGGTAGCCAGTTATTCTGGATGAAAATTTTTTTAAATAGACTATTGGTAAGAGTACTGGCATTTCCAAGATTCCAAAAAAAAACGAAGATTTTTTAGCCAGACAACGGGGGATATGAATAGAAAGGTTTCTTTATCGGAGGCCTATAAGATGATTTTTACAACTTTCTGAATTTCCTCAAAGAATCAAGAATTCAAATTTTTATCGCACAAAAAATGATGATAAATACAAATTTTTTCTTTTGGTCAAACTGTGCAAGATACGGGAAAACAGAGATGAACACAAGTTTTGCAAACAATAAATATCTAACATATTTAAAATGAAAAAATGGAATCTTCGGACAATCGACACAAGGTCTGGAAAAAACAAATACATACAAGTTCTATACCAGAAAAATATCTGTATGTGTTATCACCGTTCAAGCCGGAGAAGCTTTAAAAGAAAAGTCACAATCATGAAATTAAAGTAGTTGACATTTTTCTCTTGTGTTTCGAAACTTCTATATACGCGCGATGAGGAGGTGCTCACGCAGCGTGCAGATTTTATATTATAAGGATAAATCATGTCAGTATAGATTATTTCAATTTCATAAATTACCATAAATTTCATGAATTTCCACAAATTGTATAAATCATCACAAATCTCATGGAAAAAAAACACAAATTTCAAAGATTTCTATGAATGTCATAAGTTTCCTAAAATTTCCACAAATTTGATACATTCTCTTGGATTTTATAAATTGCAATGATTAACATCATAATCACGAATTAAATCAATTTCACGCATTTTTTTTAATTCATAGATTACCAACAGTTTTTTTTTCAATTCCCATTAATTTTTCTAATCTAGATAAATTATGCTAGTTTCATACCCTGAAGTCTTGGCAATAAAACCTGACTTTGCATGAATCAGAAATTGGGAA
>WSXT02088560.1:0-11788 GCA_011762715.2 Neuroterus valhalla
TTTTTTATTTAGTGAATACTTGTATTTTTATCGAGACCTGTGACTGTAGCTCATCCACTGTTAAAATTAGCGAAATACACTATTCCAATTAGTTAAATCCGCCAAATCGAATTAGCAAAATCCACTATTTAAATTAGTGGTAACCACTTTCCGCATTAGTGAAATCTTTTTATTAAATCAGTGAAACCGTAGAACCACTAATTGAAATAGTGAATTTCACTATTTCATAGTGACCCACTTCTTTTAAATTGAAATAGTGAGAATACACTATGAAATAGGGAAATTCACTATTTCAGATTTAGAGAGCACATCTTCGAGGTAAAAATCACCATTTTCTGGAAAAAATTAGTCTCTTTTGATTAGAAATTCAATATTTCGAATAAAGTGTTCCACTCTCTATTGATCAAAAAGTCCTTCGCGGCTAAAAAATTCATTCTTTTGTTTGCAACTTTGGTTTTCATTAGACAATCATCCTCGTCTGCAGAAATGTCACCTCATTCTAGCTGAAAATGCTACTGTTCTGTTGAAAATATATCCTTCTTTGTTGATAGTTCAACTATTTCGTTGATAATAATTTCTCTTCTACGTAAGAAATAATAAAGGTCAAAGAAGTAACAATTTCGATCCTGTCCCATGCGTCGAATATTCGAGCACTTCCTGAAATTCTAATCCGATACGAGCAGCGCCCATGATACCAGCACGAGTGTGGTAAGAAGCTGAACTAGCGATAGATGTCCGATATCCACAGTTGGTTGCGGGCTCTCGCCCAGTGAGGACTGCGCGACCTTCGCGCACCACGTGAGAACCCCCCGATTTCCAAACACGGTACCAAACCCTAGATTTCAATTTCAAACCCCAAGAAACCTCCTCACATTAGGATCAGCAATCTTCATTTCAAAAATGATGGGGTGAAAAAAAACCTAAGGAGAAAGATTGATCCTGAATCCTGCATCATTCCTTCAACCCAGGAATCTGAATGAATCAGGAATGCTGATCAAAGTTTGCGCTTGATCCCTGATTCTAAAAAACTGCACCTCTGCTCAAGAGAAGAATCATCCCTCTTTTCATCAGGATGATCAAAAAAAAGAATCTTGATCCAAGATCTGTGATTTCATAATAGCTGCTATCATTTTAAGGATTTGAATGACTCGTAGATGAAAATCCAGTGTGTGGAGAAGCCCGATCCGATAATGCGATCCAGGTCGTCAAGACTGGCGCGAAAAACTCTAGGTTGTGATTTGTTCAAGAAAATACTGAGGTGAGACTCGTGTTCCATTCCAGAAGGAGAGTCACGAGCAAAAAGGATACTGTGCGACCCACAAAAAGGATACTTGGAAGAGAGAGGATCGATGTGTTTTGGTCAGGACTTGGGAAAACGTACCGGAAGATCAAGGGTCTCTGGTGAACCTTTGACCACGACCATGGACAATCTGGTCCTGGTGAAGATCATCCTGCTGATAGATCAAGTCGATTCTGGCCCTGGAGAGTTGGCCGAGGAAAATCCGGGATGCTGCAGGCTGTTATGCTAGGTAGTGCTCCTGAACAAGGCAGGCGAGAGTGGTATCCCGGATTTTACCTGCACAATCGTCGCCTAGGCTTCAGGATGAATCGTGGCGAACAGGAGACCCTGTTCCGACAGAGTCGGCATTTCACACGCATTGTACCGTCCCATGAGGACCTCGTGCTAAGTGTCCTCAAATCACCGATTAATCAGCAGTCTCAGTATGGTAATCATCATTACTCGAACTCCCAGGAGCATCATACCAACAGCCAAGCTCATCCTAATCAGAAAAAGTGCAATTCAGGTATTAGTGCTAGAGCCCAAGTGTTACCCATTGGCTTCATTGGAGAAATTCAATAATTATAATTATTGGGATGCGAAGAATAGTATACAAGAATGTGCGCAGAAAAAATTGGACATCAAATTTATGATAAAGAATATATAGCAAGATCACTATAAATACAATTTTGAAATGTAGACTTTGATCAGTAGGGTGGTCCATAGATGCATTAGAAAACCTATTTTCCGAATTCTTGAGCAAAACGCCCGGAAGTTTGTTCAAATCCACAAAAAAAACGCATTAAAAAAAATATATATTCAGGGGTGGCACAACCCCAAGAAGTTTGACGCGTATTCCCCATAAGAAAAAAGACGTTTTTGTAAATTTTATTCAGAATTCTCATTATTAGGTGAATCGAGTTTGAAATTCACCATTTCTCTTCACAATCAGTCACAGAATGCGAATGAAATATTACTTTTCAAATGTCACCCCCATAAGTCTGTTTTTAGGGTCCCAAAAACTCCCCATAAGTGGAAAAAAAGTTTTTTCGAGTTTTTGGCGATAATTATGATTTTTTTGCGCTTTTAAACACAGATAATTCAAATACATGAAATCCTACTTAATAGTGATAATTAGATATATATTAAAATTGTTTTAACAATTTATTATTGTTTTTAGCAGTTTTCTCTCGGAAAGATGAGAGAGTCAAGGTTTTTTCTGAATTTTTCAACTGATTTTCAACGTTCCAGGTAAAGCGAGGCGATAATCATTTATAGTTAACAAAAATAATTGTTTAAACAATTTCTTAACAATTATAACAATATTCTCTCAGAATAACGCTACAAAGTTGCGGTTTTTTCTAAAATTTTTACCCTTTTGTCCTTTAAGTAAGTAATTATTTGATTCAATTTAACAGAAGTGATTCTTCAAGCAGATTGTGAATGTTTAAAGCTATCTTCTTCTAGATTAATACAACACAATTACGATTTTTTCCTGGAATTTTTAACATTTTATCACTTTTCAATCATCATTTTTCTGCTATTTTCAACGCAAATTGTTTCAAATATATGAAATACTACTTACTATTGATAATTAGATGTTTATTATAATCGTTTAAACAATTTATAATTGTTTTCAGCAATTTTCTCTTAGAAAAGGGTTAGAATGATTATTTTAGAATCATGCTACAAAGTTGTGGTTTTTCCTGAAATTTTGGCGTTTTTTCGATTAGATTGAAGTAATATTTAATTCATGTTAAAAAATTAATTGTTTGAACAATTGATTCTCATTGCTAATAATATTTTCTTTGCCTAATGATAGAAACTTGCGGTTTATTCTTGAATTTTCAACTTTCCGCCCTCTTTTCACTTGAAGTGAGGTAATATTTGAGTCAATGCAACATAAATAATTGCTTCAACAATTTACTATTGTTTTTAGCAATTTTCTCTTCGAAAAGGGTGAGGAAGTTGAGATTTTTTCTAAAATTTATAACTTTTTGTCCCCTTTTTACCTAAAGTAAGTAATTATTCTTTTAAATCAACAAAAATAATTATTTGAACAAATTGTAAATGTTTATAGCTATCTTACTCTAGATGGATACGACACAGTTACGATTTTCTCCTGGAATTTTTAACTTTTCATCATTTTCTAATAATATTAGAGTAATAAGTGATTCAAGGTAAAAAAAATAATTGTTTAAACAATTTATTATCATTGCTGATCATAGGGTTCCTAAAAGGCCACATACGTGAAAAAATGGGGTTTTCGAGTTTTTTGGGATACTTATAATTTTTTTGCTGTTTTTTAACGCAGATTGATTCAAATATATGAAATACTACTTACTTCTGATAATTAGATGATTATTCAAATTGTTCGAACAATTTATGATTGTATTCAGCAACTTCCTCTTAGAAAAGGGTTAGAATGATTATTTTAGAATAATTCTACTGAGTTAAGGTTTTCCCCTGGAATTTTCTTGTTTTTTCCTTAACCTAAAGTAATTAATTATTTGATTTATTATGCAGAAATAATGGTTTAAACAAATTGAAAATGTTTATAGCTATCTCCTTCTAGATTGATACTACATAGATTCGGGGTTTTTCGGTAATTTTCAACTTTTAATCACTTTTAAATTAAATTGAAGTAATAATTAATTTATGTTTGAAAAATAATTGTTCAAACAATTTATTATCATCACTCAGAATATTTAATTTACCCAATGATGGAAACTTGCGTTTTATTCTCAAATTTTTGAATTTTTGCCCACTTTTTGCTTAGTGAGGTAATAATTAATGCGAGTTCACAAACATGGTCATTTAAATATTTTTGTTATTTTTCATAACTATTTCCCTTCAGATAAGTGCTAGAAAGTTGTGCTTTTTCTGAAATGTTTAACTTTGCACTGAATGGAATTTGAATGAAATTCAATTAGATTGAATTGATTAGATTGTTGCCTAGATCTGATTGTTTTTTTATTTAAAAAACAAATTTTTTTTTCAAATAAACCGTCATATTCTTTATTAAAAATTTTCATATTTCATATTCAGCTTTTTTGTTTTCATTAATTTTTTTTTAACATTGGGGAAACAATGAAAATGATCTTCCTTTAAAAAAATACAATACTATTTAGAAAGTCATTCTCTAATGTTTATTTATTATTTTTTCACGAGTAAAAAGGTAAAGCAATAGTAAACATTTCAGAAAAGACCGCAACTTTTTAGAACTAATCTAAAAGAATATGACCATAAACAATAATAATTTTTTTACCAATTATTTTTGTTAAATAAATTAAATATTAACTCACTTCAAATAAAAATTGGGCAAACAGTTGAAAATTTCAGAAAAACTGAAAGTTTCTATCATCGAGGAAAGAAAATATTATTAGCAATGATAATAAATTGTTTAAACAATAATTTTTTTAAATTTATGAAATATTACTCTAATCATTGAAATGTAATGGAAATTTGAAAATTTCAGGGAAGAACCGCAACTACGTAGTATTAATCTAGAAGAAGATAGCTATAAGCTTTTACAATTTGTTTACACAATTATTTTTGCTAAATTGAATTGAATAACTACTCACTTTAGGTGAAAAATGGACAAAAAGTGGAAAATTTCAGGAAAAACTGAAACTTCGTAGCATTATTCTAAGAGAACATTGTTATAAATAAATAAAAATTGTTGAAACATTTACCTTTGTTAACTTCAATTGATTGTCACCTCACTTTTACTGAAACGTTGAAAATAAGTTGAAAAATTCAGAAAAAACCTTAACTCTCTCACCCTTTTCTAAGAGAAAGTTGCTAAAAACAATAATAAATTGTTCAAACAATCTGAACAAACATCTAATTATCAGTTTAATGTAGTATTTCATGTATTTGAAACAATCTGCGTTAAAAAATCGCAAAGAAATCATAAATAATGCCAAAAACTCGAAAAAGCCTTTTTTTCTTTTATGGGGTTTTTTTTGGGACCTTATAAAACAGACTTGTGGGGGTGATATTTAAAAAGTGACATTTTATTCGCATTCTGTGACTGATTGTGGAGAAAAATGGTGAATTTTGAATCTATAACCCGACCATTTCCAACGTTTGAATTGAAACATATTTCACTGTCAAAAAAATTGCACATCTTTAAGTTTTTAAACATAAATTGACCTTAGCGAAATCATTTATTCAGGCTTTGAGTTTAGAATCTTCAAATCCTCAAATGTTTCACTAATTCCAATTGAAAACTGTAAGATGCTGGTGATTTTGGATCATAATTATTTATTTGACCCAAAATTGGTTAAATTTTTTTTCTTTTTTGAAGCACAAAATAAAGTTATTTTTAACCGATGAAATAAAAATCATGCGACTCCTATGATATCCTGTATCATTCTGATTCTTTTCTATAAAAAACCAAGAAGGTTCAGAAATTGATTTACGTTTGAAAGAAACAAACCATAATTGTATTTGTAAGATCATAAATATCATAAAAGTTTTTTTATTCTTCATTCAACTTATATCTTGGGTCGTCAAAGTCGGAGGCTTTTTTCAAATAATTTTGAGTCACAAAAATATGGAGAACTAGTCAACTGAAGAAGAAAATAGGAGAAATATTAGTAAACATAAATTTGGAGAAAGTAAATCGGTTTTCAAATAATAATTTCATTTTTCATAGAGAGTATAGCGTATACTTTTTGTGATAAGGAGATTGGCGGACCCCTCCGTAGCTCAGTTGGTCGAGCATTCGTATAGGTAACGAAAGGTTCTGGGTTCGAATCCCAGCAAAGCAAGGAAAGGGTTCCTTTTTATACAGAAATTTGTATTTTATCTTTTAATTGAATAATTTAATTTTTTTCGTTAATTCGGAGATTAAAAACAGATTCAGAAGGATTTTAAACATCATGAACAAAGCATGATTTTCATCCACAATGAGGTCCTAAATTTTCACAACGAAATGAATGAAGCTGCAATTCCCAAGCATTCATAGCGAGAAAGTAATTATACAATTTCGAAAACTGAATCTGAAATTTCAGAATTCTTAACGTTCTGAATTTGGAATGATTCATAATCCTGGAATACTAAAATCTGTATAAAATGCTCAGTTTTGGTATTTTTCATATATACCTATTCAATTTTGAATTGGGAGAACGTGAATGTTCATTTAAAAACAATAAAATTTCAATTGCTTTAATAATAACTATGAACAACAAATAAAATGTATCCTCCAATTGTTTCTAAGCTCTTTGGAATCTAATGCTTGAATAAAAAATAAAAATGGAAAAATTTTAAATTTGGGAGAAACCCCAAAATCAAATTTCTTTTCAGCGTCCAAAATTTGAGTTGAAATCTCTAATTCCTAGCAATGAAATAAAAAACCAAAAATCCAACGACAGATTTTGAAAAACACTTCAGAATAAATCTATTAATAAAGAATGGTAAAGAACAAGAAGAAAGATAAAAGAGAAAGCAATCTTAAAATCCTCTTCTTTTCCTTTTTTCTATCTTCAATCTTTTTTCTTTTCCTCTTGAAAAAAAATGAAAAAAAAGCATAACAGAAAACATAAGCAGAATCCGAGTTTAGGGAAGATTCTTGATGTAGTTTAATTCATATTAATTTTAATGGAAAAACGCCACTTTCTGATGTTAAGAGAGAACAGTAAAAAATGAAATTGTTAATAAATTTGAAATCTTCTGTTGAAATTCCTTCGATTGAGTTGAAAATTGTTTCTATTTGCTTCGAACCAAAATACCAATTTCCTCACACAATCCGGAAATGTTTGAACCTATAATTTTCATAATTCCGAGAAAAAATGATTTGCTCCAAATCTAATTATTTTCGTTCAAAATAACTGCCTATTCTAAATTCAAACCTTAGAATGAAATTTGCTTTAGAATATTAAATCAAGAATTTAAATAAATATGGTATAAAAGTTATAATTATTTTGATAAAAGCTTCTCGTTTACGAACGTCGATTTCCGGTAAAAACGCTAACAAATTCGGAAAATGTAACTTGATGGTGGATTCCCAATCTTCAAAATGTGTTACAGATAATAAAAATTATTGAAAAAGTGTCGTTTCTTCATTTCTGTTGATTTAAAATAGTAGATTATGATTTTCTAAATCCAAATTTTTGTTATTGCATTTTTTTCATCAATATCATCTATGTCGAGTATATAATTTTAGCAACAACCAATTATATTTAGTAGAAATTACCTCCACCCTCAAATCTTGTTTCACTATGATATCCTGCTCTGTAATGTGCACAATTTTTCCCATTTCAAGATTTCTCCGGAAGAAAGCACCAATAAATTTGTCCTAAAAAGGTCAATTTACGAAAAAAAAAATTATTCTACAAGATTTTCTGTTCACACACGAGTTAATTTCTAATCTGTTCAAAGAGACGAGGTGTCTGTTTTCAAACATTTATGATTTTGATTTATGTTTTACCCAGTGTTTAATAATTTAAAGGCGGCAGTATAAATATGAACAGAATGTCTTTTTTATGATCAGTTTTTTCATCTCTAAAAGCTCCTGTTGGCACATAAAACTTTTTTCATCCGAGTAGGAAATTGATTGACCAAATTGACTTGATGGAGTGAAAGCCGTCAATCTACTTTATCATTTATTGATGAGAGGCATCCTGTTTGTATAGAAGGTTACCATAATGATTTGAGCAGATGAAAATAACCAAGTGAGGTTGGTGTTTCCTTTTTATTTCGAATGGTTACGAAATTGTTAATAATAATATGAGTTCGGAAATGTTTAAAGAATGAGAATCAGTGATTCGGTTTTACAAGTAAAACACCTTAATGTAAAATTCTTACTCTTTAGCTCATTGACCTCCTTACCTTCTTTTAGAGGATTATTTTTAAACCCTTTTTTTGAGGAGGATTCATTTCTTCCTCGCTCATTACCTTTGATGTGAATGGAATCAATAAAAAGGACTTAGAAAATTAAACTTTTTTTTCGGAAAGTAATTATTATCTTATGATAAAAGGTCTACTCCTATAGTCTTGGTTCAGAATCCTCCCCTCTAAGTTCGAAGTCATGCTTTTTGGTTAAAGATTTATTTAATTTTTTATTTTCCTTATCGATTCTTTTGAAAATTTCTTTCTAAACTTGGAATTCACTTACTTTTATGATTGTTGAAAAAAATTTGTTCTTAGTTGCAAATGCAAATATTATATATCTTTTCACAAGGATGTTTCTTCTATATGGTTGGGAGTTCGACTACTTATTTAGATGTTGTACTGCTTTGCTGAACTTCCATTTGATTGATTTGGAACTGAACTTTTCTGTTAGGGTTTCCCTCTTTTTAATTGAAAATTTATTCTTTAAACTGGAATGTAATTATTTCATTATTGGATAAAAATTAATCGTTTTTATTATTTTAGAATTTGACTTATTGGAATGAATCTGAACTGCTTCGTCGAGATTCGGCCTATTCATTCCCAATTCACCATTTTTGATAGAATTTTTTTTTCTGGGTTGATGATTCAATTATTTCGTTGAAGATTCACCTTATCGGTGAAATTTGAATGTTTTATTCTGGAATCGGAATATTGTTATGTTTTTAATTTGTATAATATTATATTTTGGTTGAAAATCATTATTCGTTTATTGAAAATTCAACTAATTAAGGGAAATCCTAATAATTGTTATAATAAAAATGTAAACTGAAATTATAATAGAAACTATTATAATTATAAGTATAAAGAATCCTTCTGTTTGTACAATATTCATCAATACAGTTGAAAATTGAATTATTCTGTTGAAAATTTAATTCTTCAGCTAAAAATGTAACTGTTTTAATAATCATTTATATTTTTTTATTGAAAATTCTACTGCTTCGTTGGACATGAAACTTTTTTCTTCGAAGCCTAATTTTTAAATAATAATCCAACATTCGGCTGAAAATCAATCTTCTCTCGAAATTTCAACAAGTTGATTGTAATACCAACTGAACGATTCATAGTGCTGTGCATAAAATTTTTACATTTTAGAATTAAAAATTCTTTGTTCCAGATTGAGAATTCGAAATTTCGCTGAAGAATTCGTCTCCTTCGCTCTAAAGTTCAACAAGGTTGTTACTTTAACTGTTTGAAGAAAAATGAATTATTTTGTTTTTCAAAAATACAACACTTTGGTTCAAGATTATCTTTTTATTTGAAAATGCAGATTTTTGGGGGTAAAAAGTTTTCTTTTTTCCAGAAACTTTTCAATTTTGAGCTTGAAAACTCAAAAATATAATTGTTATTTCATATTTTTTGGGGAGAAGTAATTATTCTCGGTCGCAGATTTTATTTTCTTGTTTGAATTCGACTGTTTCTAGGGGAAAAAAACTGTAATATTTTATAGGTTGACATATGCGCTTTTATATTTTTGTTTTGAATAATTTTTTATTGATAAAAAATTCGAGTACTAAATTTAAATATTTTGGTGGAAATTCAACTCTCACGTTTCAACCCTATCATGTCATGTTTCTGAGAGAAAATTTCAAATCACGAATCTAATATGGCGGAACATTTTTCGAAATTTTATTCTGCCATTTTGGATCCTCCATTTTGAATCTGCCATTTCGAATTTTTCTAACCAAACCGCATCTTTGTATTCAGCACTACACGTTTCATTATTTTATGAAGGTCGGAATTGTCATCCGGTTGGATGAAATTTTTTTTCTTTTAGACTCTGATTTCAAGCGTCAAATTCGAATATTGGGTAAAAAAATCAATTTTCTTGATTGTTGATTCAGTTTTTTGCGTTCAAAGATTTGGATACTTATCTGGAAATTCAATCGCTGTGTTGCAAATTTGACCTTTTGATTAAAATTGCATTATTTGGTATAATATTCTCCCTTTTGATTTCGAAATCCAAACATCTTCTGAGAAATTCAGCCTTTTGGATCAAAAATTCGTTCCTCTTGCGAAGGAGATCAACTAGTTATTGCAAATGCGACTGTTTTATCCAGAAATGGTTATTTTCAGAAATATTTTTTTGAAATTATATAATAATAATTTTTTTCAGAGAGAACGCACATTTCTCTATTTAAAAGTTAAATATTTTGCTAAAAATTTAAATCCTCCGTTAAGAACTTGATCTAATACATCAATTTTTTTTTTATTTTATGTTGAAGATTCTTCCTTTCGGATTCGGAATTTGAATGTAGAATGAAAAATTTGTCTTTATGCCTGTCTTTTTCTTGCAAGTTCAACAAAGTTGTTAATTTAACTTTTTAGCCTAAATTAATTTTTTTTTCATTACAAATTCAAAGGCAGCATATTTATAGGTTTAAAAAATCAATGCCTTTTAAAACTTTTTGAATTTTCAGCTCCAATTTCTCCCACTCCTTAGAAAATAATCCTATTTTCTCCTAAAGGACATTTCTTTCCAAATTTAGACAATGATTGATTTTTTTTTGTTATGATAAACCCGTTGAAAATGAAGACATAGATGGAAATTATATATAAAAATTGATTATGTTATAAAAGTATTTTGAATACTTCTAACGATTAATATTAGGAAGAAGAAGATTAATAGAATATACAAATATCATAAAGTTGGAGAATCAAAAACTACATTTGTGAACAATATTCAAATAGTAATCAATAGAAAATTATGAAAATAACATAATCATTCATGTAATTCAATTAGGAATTTTGAAATAAAATTATAAATATTCAACTGAAGGACTTCAATTTCTAACCATGAGGTACATATTCAAACAAAAAGATTGATTTTGCGATAGGAAGATTAATTTCCTAACAAAAATGTTTCCAAGAGAAAAGTTGAATTTCGAACTGAAAAGATAATTATTTTTATTCGAAAATGCAACAGTAACATTTTTAGGTGTAAAAAAACAATTTCAAACCGTAAATAAGAGTTTTTAACTAAAACAAAGAATCTCTTACTATAAGAGTTGAATTTTCCAAACAAAATGATTTTTACTAAAAATGATGAATCGTTAACCAGAGTTTGGATACTCGAATTTTAAATTCAACAAAATTTATGATCAACCGAAAAAAAAATTTTATTTACAATTATGGAATTTTTCATCGGAATTAGTCCAAATTTTTTTATTAAAAATGAAGAAGAAAGGACTTTCAAATTTGGACGAATTCCAAATTGGACGAGCGATTTTTTCGATTCTCTCTCTTTTAAATCCAAATTACATTTATTTTAAAAAGTTCACGTTCCACGTGAAAAAATTCCATGTTCTGATTGAAATAACATTTCTCTACTAAAGCTCCCTACCCTAAAATCAAAACGACGATTACTTCATAAAACCACCTGCAAAAGAAATTAAACAATTTTGTTTATTCACTTATAAAAATTGAAACTTAACACTGTTTACACTTTTCCCATGTATTGTATGAACTGCCAGCCTGAAAGTACTCAGCGCCGCCACCCGGCTACGGTCAACATTTCCGTTAAGTTCAGTTTTGACTGAGATTTAATGCTTTCACGATGATCCATTATGATGAAATAAGGTATTTCGGGTTTCGATCGTGTACAAACTACAA
>WSXT02088571.1:3508-32683 GCA_011762715.2 Neuroterus valhalla
ATTTGTTTTTTGTTGTTGGAGGGATTTGTTTGTAGGGAGAAAAAATACAAATGTTGTTAAAGGTTGGGGGGGGGGGGGGTAGGATTATAGCTATCCGATTCGAAGTTCATGAATTTAGTTGGAAATTTATCCCTTTTTCGTGAGAATTTTACCTCTGATTATATTCAACTGTTTTGGAATTGAAATAATTATTGTAAGTGAAACTAATTATTTCAACATCCATTATATTCCCCAGAGATTCATCACTTATGTTAAAAATTCATCTTTTTGGTTAAATCCTAGTGTTTCTCAACTGAAATTCGAATGTTAATTGTTTTTAATGCCAAGTATAGATTTAAAATGAATACTGAAGATTCATCCCAAGCTGAAGATCAAGTTCATTAGTTCAAAATTAGTTCGAAATCAGTTTCTTTTCCGAAAAATTGGTGTTTTTCATTAACCTTTATGTATGTCAGTTGAAAATTGGTTTCTTTTACACGAAAAAAAATTTCTAGTGTCTACGTATGGTGTTTATCAAATCCTTTTTTATCCTCGGATCTAAGTTTGAGCCCAATTTCGAATTTCTTAGATTTAAATGATGAAATCAACTAATTGTGGAGTGATTTGTTTCTGGAATAGAGAACAAAATATAGCTTAAGAAAAATATGCCAGAATAATTCAAAAATTTTTTATACAGTTTTGTGAAATTATAGTTTGAGAATGGAATCAAATTTCAAATAGGTATCATATCAGATAATAGAATGCAAATCTACATGAATGAGCAAGTTTCAATAGGATCCCATATGAAACTTTCTCTGTTGATTCAGCTCATTTCCACATTTCCATTTGCAACTTCGACAGTACCCAGAAGTTTGGTCTATGGGCAAACTACTCGCGATAAACTACTTGAGACTGACAAGGCTAGGCGTCATTGCACCACTAACAGGGTACTCTATTTTCGCTTATCTCGCTGAAGCTTCTCTTTCGCGAATGTATTTTTGGTTCACCACTCTTCTGCATACTAAGAAACAGTCATTCAATGTGACGTCGTACTCCCTTCTCAAATCTATGGTGTCAACAAAATATTTTAGAGAATTTGCA
This sequence comes from Neuroterus valhalla, assembly GCA_011762715.2. NCBI lineage: Eukaryota > Metazoa > Arthropoda > Insecta > Hymenoptera > Cynipidae > Neuroterus > Neuroterus valhalla. The sequence continues at coordinate 4,589 of WSXT02088571.1, forward strand.
AAAAGAACGAGTCAAGAATTCAGGATTTTGGATTTCATCCTCTCAAATTGTACACTTCAAAAGAAAGACTTCGAGACCCTTCTTTTGTACTTATAATGTGTCTCCATAGAGCATACACCAGCCAATACTTAACATGTTCGAACTTTTTTTTCAATACCTTATCCTAGTTTTTTAGCTTCCTGCGTTTGCTCTTTATTCTCTTTCTCACACACCCTCACTTAGTTTTGAACATCACCATATTTTCTTACCTCATCTGTTCATTCTTATTCCTGTCCTCTTCCCGTTAAAATTCAATTAACTCTCCCTTCCCCTTCTCTTCTCACTACTTTTTACTCAAACAATCATTCCACACATGCTTCCATGTCTTTCCTACCCACTGACATATACTCTGCATTTCTTCTCCTTTTCCTTTTAATAATCTCCTATTCCATGCAATTTCTGAGTCTGTATCCAGCTATTTTAATTTATCGTTATTTTCCATTATCCTTAGAAAGATATTTTTGAAATTCTTCTCTTTTCATCAACTTTTACTATTCATTCTTTTTGTCTCTTAATACTCATTCTTTATAGTCGTTACTCTGTTTTCTTTCAAACTCTTGATTTTTTCATAAACTCCCTCATTTCTCCTTCTCATCATGATTTGCTCTACGTCTACATCTTTTTTCCCTTCTTCTCTCAACTCTTTACTTTGGAACGCTCCTTCTTGTCTTTGTTCTTAATTTATATCTTGAAGTATCTCCTTCAATCATTCAACTTGGAATTCTCAATTATGCCCCTTATTCCCTTTTTATCTCTAGCAACCTTTTTGTCCCCTTCTTTTTCTCTTTGACCTTTAATCAGCATAACGGTTGTGTAAGTATACCACATAACCCCATTTGCCTATTCAAATCTTCTCAAAGCCTTCTATTTCTCATTTCCTATACTCATTACTTTCTCCGATTGATTGCCCCCTTCACTAATATGCACTCTATGTTTCTTGCTCTTTTTAATAAATCAGAGTCTTCTGAACATTTCATCCTTATCCGTTTTTCAGGAATTCTTTTTTTCATCTCGTCACCAAACCTGGAATTCATTTCTCAATCTGCGAGAACATAATTTTAAATATAAAAGGAAACATTGGTTTAACAACCACCACAGGGTCCGCTAAGGACCCTGAAGAAGGTGAAGAAGGTGAAGGCTTCGCACCTCCAAGAGCATTGTTCATGAAAACAACTAATTTAACCTAATATCCTTGATGCTGCCGCTGCAGGTGTCTTCTGAGATCTTTGTAACTCTCTTTTTTCTCGGTTTCCTTGACTTTGATATTGTAGTCGGCCAGGGCCGAGAATTCGATCACGAACATAATTCGGTCACGTTTGTCAAGGAGCACGATGTCGGGTCTTGTGTGTTGGATACGGGCTATGGTCAAAAAATCGTAGTTCCAGTAGATTCGGCACTCCTCGTTCTCAATAACAGACTCTATTCTCCTTGGAGTAGTCAGCGGGGCAGGGTCGCGGCCAACGCCATAGGAGCGACAAAGATGGTGGTAAAGCACTCTTAAGGCAGCGTTGTGTCTGTGCAAACACGTCGTTCCTGCATGAATAGGGCAATTGAATAGTATATGCCATAAGTGCTTAGGGAGACCAAGACACGCCCTGCACCTATCGCTGGAAACCTATTCATGCAATATCCTCCTACGGTATTCCAAGGTGGAAATTATACTTTCCTGACAAGTGAAAATAAACCTCTCTTCTCCTGAATTGATACCAGATGATTTGAGGAAAGCAAACTTTGACTTATGTGACAAGGATTGATCTTTTACAATTTTGTAAAAGTTTCCGTGCATCGCTTTGATTTATGTTGTTTCAGGAAGTTTTTGGCCTCCGATTTCTTTACCTGTGCTTCAAAAACTGGGGCATCCTGATGGAGTAATGCACTGTCCTCCCGACTCATTTCATGATTCCTGACCATTGCTAGGAGGGGCGATGATAAGAACACTACTTAGGATAATTCGGTCGTTTAGGCATTCAAGATTGAGAAGTCCACGTTTGCCTTTACGGTGTGCGATGTATAAGCGCGGAACGGACGAGTTGATATGCCAGCTTTTCTTCATAGGCATCATCTTGCGGGTAGTTATATTGAGGATCTTGAGCTCGTTCTTCGTTCATGGGACCACTCTGAGCGAATAGAGTAGAACTAGGACGGAAGCATGGTACTCGTAGCTATCTTGTTCAACGACGACAGGTTGGACGACTAAATCCGTCGGAGCAGGTGTTCATAACTGGTTTGGAGAACCTCCTTTATAGATGCTGTATCCTTAATGAGGCTCTGATGCACGCCTAGGTATCTGTAGGTGTTCCCAGCGCTGAGTTGTCGGATAGAATTTCCGTCCAAAAGCTCAGGGTCCCTATCTATACTTGTTATTCGTCTACGTTTCAGATGAATCTTGGCACACTTTTCTAATCCAAAGTCCATACTGATTTCTGGTGTGTCTATCCCGACGATTCTCAGAGCACCTTTGTGATGTGCTTTCCTAGAAATATAGATCTTTGGGTCATCCATGTAAAATATATAGGTGACTTTATGCTCACGAACATTGGTTCCGACACAACGGTATCCATGAAGAAACACTGTTGGTAGTCACGATGTTTTCCATAAGTAACAGTAAATCTGGTCTTCCAATGGGGCATGAATCTTTATAAGCATCCTACTTTATTTGCATCAGCCTTCAAGCTTTCCAACAGACAGATGATAAGTTTATGGGAAATTGAAACAAGTCTTTTTGAAAATCAATCCAGGCCATCAGAAGTTAGCGCTTGTGGTTTGCAGCGTCTTTGCAGACACTCCTGTCGATCAGCGGATTTCCCGGACAGCCCGCTGCGCCTCTTTTCGATCCTCGTTGTTCGTAGATCTCACTCCACACAGGTCCAAATATCCGAAAAATCCTATGTCTCAGGATAGATGTAAAGATCTTATACATCATGTTCAGATAAGTCCTTAGTTTTTTAGGTTGGATAAGTGGCTATTCTTCGGTAAGAGTACAGTTCGTGCCCCTTAATGCTTTCTTTACCTCCTCAGCAGTGATTGGTGGGCGTTTGCTCTCGGGTATTTTGAGGTTATTCCACAGCTCCTCGAAACTTATGATGTTCTCAAAGCCTCTATTTAATGAATGCTCTACTTCGCAAATCTTCATCCAAAATGTCTCAACTTTTTCGGATTTTGGTAGGGCTTTGACAACAACAGGAGGATCGCTAAAGACGCGCGACGGGTCAGCAAGAAACTTTTGATTCTCCCTGACCCACAACTCCCTGTTTTTAATTTTCATTCTCGTGTCATATAGAACTCGTATTTTGTCAACAGTGTGCTGCTTCATGGTCATGAACTTTGACATTTTTAATATGTATAAAAAGCTCACCAGATTTTATTAAGTTAATCACATACTGCATGAGGGACAAGTTTTGTCTTGCCCAGCCAATCTTCTTGTTCAATTTATGCAAGCGCTTTTAGATCCCTTGTTCAATTTTTGGTTTGGACCTTCGATTTAAATCAGTCGAAAGCTGTCGCCGCATTATGAACTGAACAAGTGATGGTCCAGAGGTTGGAATCTTTCAAGAGATCCTCACTAAGGTTGCTATCCATTTCAGCCAGATCATGGGGCTTGGGAGAAACCTGGATGTTAATGTTTCTCCTCATCCTCAAATCGCCATCGTCTCTTAAGGGAAGCCTTGTGTCAGCACTTGGTCTCAAGAAGTTGCTGTTTTCAGAGCAGGGGAAAAAAATCGAAAACCGTGGTTTTCATGCATGTGTTGAAGAAAATATCGTATGCAACTTGGGACAGACACTTTTTTTGTCTATCCCAAGGTGCACAGTATACTAAATTTTTGAAAATGCTTAATTATTTTGTTGAAAATAAAAAAATTCCAATTAGAAACTCTACTGCTGTATTACAAATTTTGCTTTTTGAACGGATATTTCATCTCTCTTGGTTTGATTGAACTTCCTTCTCTAAGAATTCATCTATTGGATCGGAAATTGAACTGCTTATGGTTGGATAATAAACTTTCCATTTGAAGTTCCTGTTTAGAGGTCGATCATTCAAACAATGAGCTTTCAGCTCCAAATTCATTGTTTAAAATCTATCTTTTTCGTTAGAAATCCAATTACTTTGCTGGGAATTGAACTATTTCGTTTGAAAATGTTACCGGTGTATTGTGAATTTTTCATTTTGGAATTGAAATTTCATTATTCTTCTTCCTACTCGAAAAATTTCGATATCCGCTTTAACTTGCGTCTTTTCAGGTCGATGATTAGCCACTTGAGCTTCGTGCTCGAGTGATCTATTTAAAATACATCTTTCTTCTTGAAAATTTAATATTTTCGTTGAAAATTCAAGTATTTTTCTCTCATTATTTGAAGATTCATATTCCATGTTATGAAATAACTTTTTTCATTTGAAAATTCAGCACGCCTCACCTCAAATTCGAATTTTGGGTTAGGTCCAAAATGTGTTGCTTGGTTACTTATCTTTTTTTTTTTTTTTGGAAATTTTGCTGTTTGGTTGAAGTCGCATCCTTTCAAGCATAAAATAGAATACTTCAGATTCAAAGATTCAAAATACCTGAAATGCATCTTTTTTATTGAAACTGAATTTAAATGTTTGAAAATTCAACTCATAATTGAAAGAATTCAATTATTCAGTTGGAAATCGAATTGTTTCATGTGCAACACTAATCTTTTTTGTTAAAAAATTGATTGTTTGGTTCAGAATGCATCTCTTTGGGCTGAAGAACAATCCATCGTGCATCAATATTGAAGTTCCTTTTCGAATTCATCTTTTTTGTTGAAATTTGGATAATTTGGTTAAAGATACAACTATTTTAGTAAAAGCATCCCTTTCGCCCGTGAATTCAACCGCTGTGTTGCAAATTTGTCCCTGAGTATAAGGATTCATCCTTCTTGGTTGAAAGAAACCTTTTTTTTTAAATCAAATTTTTCTTTGTTCAGAAATTCGACTATTGAAAGTGATAAAGTGTCAATACTGCACGACATCAGAATACGAATTCCCGAACTAACATTTATCTTTGATTATTCGATTGAACGCATAGCAACTCGTACGATTCATAAATCATCGAGATTCCCTGCATCCTCCGCAAGCTTATTTTATAGGGGAAAAGAGCAAAAAGAAAAATAAAAGGAAGCTTATATGATCGTATGCAGCACGGGTGCGGAATAATATCTCCGGATTCTCCTACATAATTTCCATACTTTTTTTGTTTTACCTTTTCTTTTCATTTTTTGTTTTACCCCTCTATATGGTATGAAATGCAGTAGATTAAACTTGCGTAAGGCAATTTAATTTTCGCTGGTGAATCTGAAAAAGATCATATTCTAAGGGGGATTCCGGGTTCAATTATAAAATCAAACAGTTAAGGGATCTTTTCATGAATAGTTTATACAGAATGAAGTTTACAAAATTACCCACATTTACCTATCGAAAAATATCTACATTAAAAATCTTACGTGCTGTTCGATTAGCAACATTAGTGTGTTTCAAACATAAATTGTATTCTTCTTCTCAAATAGACATTTGGGGAATTTTCCTAGCCTATAATTAGATAACTTGTTCATTACAGAGGCTTTGGAATATTATATTCCTATAAGGTTACATATCTATATTAATTACAGTTATCAATATTCTCCCAATCTAAATTTTCTTCAAAATCAATGATTGTACAATTTTGTGGAATATTCAACCTTTCTGGTCGAAAATTTGTCTTCCTCGTTGAAAGCTGATTCGTTTTCTGAGAAATTCATCTTCTTGTGTCGAATCTGAACAATTTTGGTGAAACATGGAACTATTCAGGTGGAAATATTCTCTCTTGTAGGAAATTAATAATTTCGGGTGGAAATCTCGTTTGCTTTGCTGGCATTTGTTTCTCTAGTTCCACAATTCAGTTGAAAACCGATTATTTCGTTGAAAATTCAACAATTTGGTTCGGTTGAAAGGATATGGAACCATTTGTTATAAAAGTAACTTGAAACTATACAGAATGGGAGATAATTGACAGCTCTATTAGAGAATCATCGATTTTTTTCGCAAATATATTTTGTATTGTGATCGTAGCGTCCTAAAACGAAAGGTTTTTTCAAAAAACGACTCATTCTTTTATATAGAATTTTAATACTTAGATTTACAATATCGATATTATTGAAACCTGATGAGACCCTACGTATGAAGGGCAAAACGTAGTTCGTAAAACGTTCCAACTAATAAATGGATTAGTCGAAACCGAAAGCAAAGCCTACTATCATTGTCTAACCTCTTACCTGGTCGAAAAACATAACAACGTCTTGAAAGCCCAACTCTTCTGTTTGAAATTCGTAACTGATGGCTGGAAGCTTGATTGATTTTGATGAGCCCCTTATTCTTTAGGGCCAGATTTTTTTTGTATTTAGAGAGGTTGTTAGGGTAATTTGTGGGTATGGGGAAAAGAGTAAAGACGAGGGATCTGGTTATTTTTCTGGGATGATGGGCAAAGGGGGAGAATCTACGGAATGCACTGGTGTAGCTTTGGGACGTTAGACGCATCGAGTCATGCGTAGTCGTGATGCAATATGACCGGAGTCCTAAGAAGGGAGTAGTGACGTAGAGCAAGGTAGTCACTCGGCTCGATACGGCAAACTACGTGTGGAAGAGTCGTGTGTAATTGAACGAAGTACTCTAATCGGACCATGGGATTGGGAAGAAGCGAAATGTGACATGCGCAGTAGGGACTGTGCAGATACTCTTGGTTGGTCACTCAATGTGTCGATGCTTAACCGGATAGTAGAACTTGAAGGGAAAACTGGAATAATGACTTCATGCACAGAGAGGAGGGCGCGGATACTATGTGTATGTCGCTCAAGTTTGACAAGGTAGCTTGACCTTCCAGAAAGCCGATGATAGTTGGTATTCCAACCTACTCAGCCCAAAGAGTTAATTGGTATCCTAATCGATTCATGGATGAGGAAGGAAAAAGTTTCAAGAAAATCCAACCGACGATAGTTGGTATTCTAACCGTCTCAGCTCTTTACAGATTAGTTCGTATTCCAACTGATACACGAAAAAATATTTACCTAGAAAAGTAGAGTATTGTTTTTGGATGTCCAAAGTTGGTTTCATTCAATATTATTAACAGTTTGCACAGCGGATTCGAGGTGGAGCGATTTGGTGCCTCAACTACTAGAAAAGTTGGCTACCGACTTCAAGACAACCTAGAGTTGGAGATCAATCAATGATTTCTAAAATTGGAGCTAGAAACCAGTCACCGCCGTTCCTGTTCTTTTTTTTTTTTTTTTTTTTTGCTGTTCTTCGAAGAGGCCGAGGAGGAAAAATCTTCAAAAGGCAGGTAATGCATCGAGATGGGAAGAAAATAAGGGACATTGAAATCAGTGGTCTGAGGCAGTTGTACCTCACGGACACTCGTACATAAACCGCAACATGGAAAAATAAGAGATACAGATGACTCAATTGGTGTGGCGAGACGAGAAGACAGGGACTTCTATAGCGGTCGGAAGTTTTACTTGTATACTTTGCAAGTTAGTTGATATAGGGATTTGGGTGATTAGTCACGGAAAGACGAAGTTTTGCAGCCTATGTGTGTTTCGCAATGATGATAGATGGTAGATTGCATTCCGCAAGGATTTTTTTTGTAACGGATGAACCAAGGCATGTTCAAAGTGGAATGGAGAAGGCGCATATAGGTGCCTTCAAGTTTGTGGAGACGGTTAGGGGTAGCACAGCTCCAGACGGGAACCGCGTGAGTGTGGATGCTCCTCATTAGGGCGTTGGAGCTACGAGTTTTGGTGGTGCGAAGAACTAAGAGGTTATTGAAGAAGGGTTTATGTAAAGTGTAGGACCCTTTGGCCTTATTGCGGGTGGCTTGTATTGGTTTGGATCAAGTGAGTCATTCGTCACAAGCTGAGATATTTTGCGGAGCAACTCCATATAATGGGCAAAGAGTTAACAAAGAGTTAAGGAGGATGACGCCAGCAACAAAGGCTTGCTTGCAATCCAGAAGAACATGGATGTGTGCCTGTCCTTTTCAAGATTTTTGGCAATGTACCCGGAGACACGCAGAAGTTGGTGAGGTGTTCCATGACGTATGCAAAAACTGTACTGAAAGTTAGGTAGAAAGTTGTTTTGCGGAACAAAGTAATTAAAACAAGAGAGAGAATGATGTCTTCGGCTGGTTTGCTGGGAGTACAAAGAAGACTGATAGGCCGAAAGCTGGATGTTGAGCTGAGAGGTTTACCCGGTTTCGGAAAGAAAGATAACAAAAGCTTTTTCCAGGATGAAGAAAAGTATTGTTATCGCATCATTGCGTTAACAATGTTGAAGATAGCTACGATATGTTTGCGGGTGAGTGTTTTTGGTTAATTATTGCTGATGAGTTCATTGCTGTGAGCTTTACAATTTCTCAAGGTTCGGATTGACTCGAAAACTTGTCCGTCCTTGGTGAGAGGGGGGAGGGGGGGTTAGATTTTCTATTGTGGAGGGATCTACTGACTTCCCAGGATCCTTTGGGATCCAATGAGGCTCCAGCTTTGTGGAAGTCAAAGGAAGGAGAATCAACAGTTACGTCAATTATTGCATGCTTGGTTTTTCTCATGGCCAAAAACGCGAGCGGCGGGTAGAAGTTTGGATTCGCGAGCAGAAGTGTAGCTGGTTAAGGTAGCCAGTTGTTCAGAATTTTGAATGTCTTCAAGGCTTTAATCACTTTATCCTGGTCGCTAAACCGGGTCCTTCTGTACCAGAAGGCTTGTAGGCTGTACGTGTGAGGACGCAAAGAGAGGGCAGAAAATCACTGGTTTCACCAATGAAGGTTTCACTGTCTTTCAATTAAATTTGTGTACGCCTAATCGACCACCTTTAATTTTCGTTTTTTATTTCTTATTTCAGGTAGTTTTTATTTAACAACAAAAATCGTGGACAATAAAGTTGTAACGAATTGTATTCCACACACATTTTATTTAAACAATCTTTCCAAATCATTATTATTTATTGCCGATATCGAGCTAAAGCGGGAACGCGGTCCATATAGCGCGAGCTGGAAAAAGTGACTTAACTCGGGTATGCGTCGCGTTAATACTACATTACACACTGACCGGGAAAACGGTGGATTCCGCGCCGAGCATGAGGTTGAGCACCAAGGCGAAGCCGAGGTGCTCAACCCATGCGAGGTGCTATTGTCCGTTTTTCCCGAGGTGTGTATACTATTTTCCTTGATAGTAGAGGTAAACGAGACTCATGAGAGTGACGTAGAGGGGGTAAAACAATAACGAAAGGGCTGAGGAACAGACAGTATTGTTTTTGCAAAGTGATGTCATAACAAACAAAGAAAAGGGGAAAAACGATTATGGTAATGGGTCGAGGGGGCGCAGCTTCCTCGATTCACAGAACAGGAGGGAAATCAGCCGTTTTCCCTTCCGAAAACAGGACGGGAAGCATTAAGTTTTTTCTACTATCAAGAAAATGATATTTTCAATAATTCTATATTCAACTATTGAAAATGGATTTCTTGATTTCCTCTGATATCTAAGAAATCCCAATTAAACTTTTTCTAATCCCATTTCAGTTTTTCTGGATTCATGATTTTAGTTTTGTTTTCCTCTCGGATTCGGAAACTGATTCCTGTTGTTGGAAGTTCTATTAATTATTCGAAAATTTATATATCATGCCGAAACATTACAATTTTGTTAAAATCCAATATTTTATTTAGTGATTTGACATTTCGGGTAAAAGGTCAATATAGTAGGTGTGAAATGATCTTTTGCTGTTCAAAGTGAAACCATTTCAGTGGCGAACCAACTATGTAGTCTCAAAAATATGCTACTTCATCCAAAATCCATATTTTTGAGCTGGAAACTCAAACGCTCTGTGAGACAATTGTACTGCTGTGTTTCTGGCAAAAAGTGAAACGGCTTTGAAGAAGATGATGGAGAAGTTGAGAAGATACCTAGATAGGAGTCGGTTAGAGTATAATACAAAAAAGTAAAAGAATATGTTGTCTGGAATAGGAGGCAGGGGAGATAAGAGAGAAGATTTCGACTGAAAGAGTATGGCTGTGCAGTAGGTGAAAGAGTAAGAGTTTGTGTATGTGGGTTTCCACTTACGAGAAAATGGATTGGTAGAGAAATATTTTGTTTTGAAGGGGAGATGAAGGTATTCGACTTGCTTGTGATAAGTGTGCCACTGCATAGAGTAGATGTGTTAGTGTGAGAGGAAAATAAGGAGGTGAGTAGGGTATCGGAGAGGTATATCAAATGGACACTGGGGTCAGCTAGGAGTACACCTAATTATATTGTTAGGAGAAAGACTGGTAGAACTGGTTTGCGGATTTCATTGGGTAGCCGAGGATTTGAATATGAGGGGGAATTTTTGTAAGAGGAGGAAAGTACACTGGCAAGGGAGCGTGGGTAGAAGATGGCAGACAGGGGAGGAGATCGAAATTTGGAGGAGGAATTAGAAAGGTGTTTCGGAAAAATAACTTGCATGCAGATAATGTGATATAAAGTCACAAGAAGGAAAGGACGGTGGATGAGATTGTTGAGAAGAACAGCATCGAGGGAGAGAAGATAGGAAGGAAGTCAAGAAAAAGTTGAGGAAATGTAGAGGATTTTATTAGATTTTGGCTTCCTCAGGTGGAGAGAGAGTGTGAATTATGTGGAAAGAGTTATGCGAAGGTGGAACACTATCTGGAAGAATGCAGGGAGGTGAAAGAAGTGCAATAAGAATGGTGATAGTAGGGTGTTGGATAAGATAGAGAACAACGAAAGCAAAGAGGAGTAGGAATATAGAGAAAAGGTAGATGTGTTCTGAAATCAGAAAATATTGAAGCTTTCGTTCGAAATACTAGACTGAATCTTTCAAAGTTTCCTCTGTTTTGAAACTTCCGATCCAGAGGGAACTTTGAAAGATTCGTGAAATTTTACGTGCCTACCAAAGTGTAATACAAAATTACAAATACGCATTCGGCGGCATTTGGTTAATGTAAGATGTGAGAGCTCAAGAAACCAGAGATAGACATTGATCAACTATCCAATGAATGGGAAATACTGCAGCTTGATCAAGAAGTTAGGTTTTGCCTGTTGAAAGAAGAGAGTATAGATGATTATTGGGCTCAGATTTTTAAACTGAAAAACGGTTCCGATTTAAGGTATCCCATTATAACATATTCAATCGAAAACGCTTTGTCTATAACGCATGGTAACGCCGACGTTGAGCGAGGATTCTCAAAGTAAGGTCAAATTTTAAACCAAGGGAACACTCATATGATCTTTCGACTCGTGCAAGTCATGCTCATCAGTCGTATTTATCATATTTAGAAGAAAATAAGCGAATTTCGTTAGAAGAAAAAGCTAAACAGGTTAAACAAGCGGAACATAGAGCAAGAGAAGCAGCAATTTTAGAAGATATCGAGAAAAGAAGGAAAGATATAAAAAAGTTAGAAAGTGATTTAGAATCTGCTGTAAAAATATATAAGGAAGCTACAAAAAATGCTGAATCTATTCAACAAGCATTGAAGAATACGCTCTACTCAAATGCGACATTCACCGCCGTTAAAGGAATCATGAGTAGTTTAGAAAAACTAAGATCCAAAGAAAAAAACGACAACTTCCAGACAAAAAAAACACTATATATATTTATCATCCAAAAATAAGCGGTTTATGTTGCGACCTTTCGGAAATGTACCAAATCCCCTTATCAGTCTAAAACATTACAACTATTAGGAAGTTGCACATGAGTCAAGTAAAACGTAATGCCAATGAAATTGTCCGAATCAAATTATTAAACTTTGGTAAGTGTAACCGCAATTAGAGCTGGAAATGGCATTAAGTTCTACTTGACTAGGGCTCAACTTATTATTAGTTGTAAATTTTTAGTCTGATGAGAGAATTTGGTATAATTCCGAAGCGTCGCAAATTAAACTACTAATTTTTGGATCATGAATACATAGTGTTTCTTTTCTGTCTACAAGTTGTCGTTGACTTTTGTCATTGATAATGTTATATACATTATTATATACTTCTTATAAACTTGATAAAAATATAAGGTGTCTTATAAAAGTGTTACACACATCTCTTTTTTTCGTTAAACTGCTATTTTTGAAAGAACGAAAAATTCCCCTTTTTTTAAATTCCCCTTTTTGGAATGGCGAAATCCCCTTTTTTCCCTAAAAATGAAATGCAGAACCACTGTGATCCCTGCGAATGTGAGTTTATTATAAATTTCTATACTTCAGTTATTTAAATTCGTTGAGAAAAGAGATTTTTGCTCCAGGTATTTGGAAACGAATACTCCTCTTTAACGATTCACAATAAACAACAACTTTGAATTGAGGTTGGTTTGATTCGATAGCATCTCCCATGCATATGCGATTCGTGACGATTTCCTTATTCCAGTTGGCCCTAGTCGAGGGATGGGGGAATATGAAGAATTATGATTATTATTTTCAGCCTAGTGTGATGTGCGGCCAACTGTTGGCGCTAGGGGTCCATCCCCCTTGTACCTCACTCCGCTCACCCTCGAAATGCGCAAAACGTTATCGCCGTCGTAAGTCAGGGCAGACATTTTGATTCCTAGTTTTCTGTTATTTGTTGGATCACCTAACCTACAAGCAAATCCGCGACTTAGGGTATCGTGCGGTTCGCGTTATCTGTTTGAAAACAATAAACTAGTTCCTTCCGTGCATTGGCATCGACATAAGTGACAGTTTCTTATATAATATCATTCATTCTTTAGAATCTTGATTTGTTTTTTGCGATGTTTCTATTATAAATAAGTGACAGATTTCAAAATTGAATCTTAGAAACAAAGGCATGTGTAAACTGATACAGGGGCTCGAACTTTCAAATTTGTACCGCGCACGCTGATAAACATCTAACCATAACTTCCACAAAACTTATCCAAATTGACTTCTTTATGGAAGTTTTGGAAACGTTTTTCCATCAGCTTTACGCTGGAAACAATAATTTTGAATTAAAAAAATTATTTGAGCTTCATTTTTAAAATTTAAATATATTTCCGAGTTTTTCTCTAAGTGCGGCCGTCGTTTTTTTTCCAAATTTTTTTTCAAAAAAAAGCTTGACTTTTTCCCTTCAGAATGAGTCATTGTTGAAAGTAGGGCGAAAGAAATTGGTGTAGATATATAACACTTTTTGCGCGCGGTTCCTGCGTCGTAGTGCATCAGCAGTCAAAATCGGATCCTTAGATGACGCTTGTAGGCTAGCACGCGCTGCGAGTCTTTTTAAATTTCCCCCAATACCATCACAAGTGCCTTTTCTGTGCGCCGTCGCATGGAAATGCCGCTCAGCTGGAATACCCAAATCCATTTCATGATGGAGCAAATTGATGGAATTATATTTATTTTTAAAGTGCTGGGCGGCTCCATCTGTATAATAAATAATTTTTTTGAGTTGGAAAGTCTCTTCCAAATAGTGTGTTACGGCTCAAGAACTGAAGAGTAGATTCGCATCAGCAAACACAGTGCCTGGTACACAAAAATATCACTCTTTCGTTCCCTCTAGTGAATCGACTCTTATTTTGAGAAAATATTCGTCATCATTAAAAAGTGATGTTTTCCCGAAAAAAACTGTAAGGCGAAGAAGGAAGGGAAGGGCACATACACTGTAATAAGCAAATTATTTGACTCAATTTTCGATGTAAAAGGCGAGGGGTCTCGCACCAAAAAGTCACCCTAAATTATAATTTTTTTTTTCGTGCAAGCCAAAAATAACAGTTTTACGAACAAATTATACAATGTTTGATTAGATCAGTACCCAATGGACGGTACGCCGTGATCATGGCGCCTCGCTGCACTGCGACGCAGGAACCGCGCGCAAGATGTGTTATATATCTCCACCAATTTCTTTCGCCCCACTTTCGACAATGACTCATTTTAAAGGGAAAAAGTCAAGCTTTTTTTTGAGAAAAAATTTGGAAAAAAAAAACCACGGCCGCACTTGGAGAAAAACTCGAAAATTATTTGAATTTGAAAAATAAAGCTCAAATAATTTTTTTAATTCAAAATTATTGTTTCCAGCGTAAAGTTGATGGAAAAACGTTTCCAACACCTCCATAAAGAAGCCAATTTGGATAAGTGTTGTGGAAGTTATGGTTAATTGAGCATCAGCGTGCGCGGTACAAGGTCAAAAATTCGAGCTCCTGTATACTGACAACCCGTCGTACTAGAAACCTTTCCTTAAGGGAATCAAAAGAGGTTCACTGGGACAATAATTTCACGAAATTTTAAGAAAATCGGAAACAACAAATTTTTAGGCGGGTACACTTGACGAATTTTGCCCCATACAGTACATATGCACAACACATATAACGTTGCCTTAATGTGCGGCCGACTGATGGTGCTGCCGTCGGTCTATTCATCTTCATAATTTCACCATTGAGTGGAGAGGGCCTGGCTATAAGGTGGAGTTAGCGCCGTTCAAATTCTACCTCCAAAAAAATTTACCCCCAAGTTTTTACTGTACAGAGAACCTGTTTTCAATGGACCAGTCATTCAGTATTTGAGAATGTAGGTTATTTTGAAAGTTATTTCCATATGTGTTTCGTGCCCAACTGATTAAACAGGTATCAGGAAATAAATTTCCCGGAAAGTTGCAAGTTAAGAAATTTCGAACTTGGTGAATTTAGAAATATCTGGATTCACATATTTAATTTGGATTACACATTCATTTATTCGAAAAATTGATGCATTGTCCAGACAGTTCTGTAAAATAATGAGCTCAATATGTTCATATTTTCCACTTTCAGTTGCCTGTATTCCTTTATTCGAAATTTCCTTACCGGAGTGGAAACTACCTAACCGACAGGTAACATAGCGGTGTAGGTGGAACGCGAATCTGGGCTGCATGTAAAAGTCGCTGGAGAGATCAAAATAGCGAGTCCTATACTACAAATATATTCTGTCTCTTTTCTTCTGTCGGAAGTGTCAGGACTTCTCAATCTCAACCGACTAACTACGCCTTTACTGTAATCAATCGTAAAGTTTTCGTGAATATTCATCAACACGAGAGTTTCATGATGTGACGTGATTCCCACGGATACTTTGTCAGTGTCAGAGTCACTTTGCCAGGGTGGAAGTCATGTGTAAAAAAAACTTTGCACATTTGACCTAAGCACGCGTCTGTTATCTACCTTTCACTTCCGACATTTGTCTTTTCTCGGAGTATTTTTCAATTTCGGAATTCCTCATTGCTACCAAAAGTTTTTGTTTCCCTGTCATAAAATAATTGTTCACCTCGTTACATCAACCTCAGGAATGAGTGCGTAAGTCGGTCCGTAGCTATGTGGAAGAATATCCTAAGTCCGATTATCCATTCGAATTCAGAAGAATCGAAATGATCTGAAGGGGAGGTTCACAGATTTCCATTGATTCCAGTCAAACTGGAAAAAATCTGAAAACAATAAAGAAACCTTCGAAAAGTTCACAAAAATTGTAGTGTACCGAATAAGATTCAAACAGTGAAATGTTGTCTATGGAATTGAGTAAACTTGAATTTAACAGAATCGGAGGATGAATTGAAACGATCAGGAAGGAAAAAATAATTTGGAACCAAAATACAATGAACTCGATAAAATGATAGCAAGTCCGAGAGAATTTAAGAAAATGCAAAAAAATAAAATAAAATGCTGAAATCTTTCGAAATTATCGTACTTGAAGTAATATCGAGGTAGAGAATTATCATGTGAATTAGGTATACACAATTTCATTCTCATATTCTTCTTTTGGTCGTCTTGATCCGTTCTAACAGAAGATTCAGTTTACCATCCGCAAACTAGGAATCTGATGCACTGATCAAGTCATGCAAGCATATTTACGTTATTCAGACAGGATGGAAATTTTCCAATTAAGAAGTAAAGAACAACTTTCTGAGGAAAAACTTTCAATAGCTTCCTTTTTCTTACACGAAGAGTTATTTGATAGATGAATTAAGTACAATTCGTTGCATAAGGATCAGCTAGAGTGGATTCGAAGAAAGTAAGGACAAAGTCGGGAAAATGTGGAGAAAATTCAGGAGAATTGAGAATTTCGTCTGAGTTTCAAATGAATTTAGGCGGATGTAAAATTCTCGAATGAGCGTATTTCGTGAAGAGTTATAGTTCGTTGAGTTGAATACACGGGAGGACACCAGTCTCCTGCCAGAATGCCAACAGCACACGGTGTTTCCGAACAGTAACCCTCCCAAGATCTAACCGGGCCCAACGCTGCTCAAATTCAGTGATGGGACGGGAACTGGGTTTTCAAGCGCGGCAAAACTGTATTTGTTTAATTTCAAAATTCTCCATTCATCTTAGTTTTCCAGAGTAATGGAATTGAAGAGAATCCAGGGTAAGCTGAAGGAAGAACAAAAAACTATACAAATTAAGAAGATTCTTAGATGACGATGAGGGATCCAGAAGGATACATTAAAAAATTGAGGGAGAATTCAAAAAAATTAAAAACCAGAAGAGATTCGGTAAACTGAGAGAAGAGAAAAACGAGAGAAAGGCAAAGGTGACGTATATGAAAGCATCAGATAATAAGAGATCGGGGACAGAGAGCTTGATTCTATGAGAAGAATTATTCGAAGAAATAGAGGGAAAGGAAATCAGTGAAAATACGAAAGGACTAACGGAGAGTGTAAATAAAGATATGAGGAGAGAGATAAGAATAGAGGTACGATGGGAGGAATAATTCTGAAGAATTACTCCAAATGAAAGGCGATAAAAAATGAAGCAGGAAATGCGGGGAATCAATGAACTTGAAAGAGATGTAAAATAATAAGGATAGTCAACAAAGTTTTAGAGAAACTAATGCAGTGTCTGGAGCAGAGTCTTCAAAAGCTGGATGGGACGTAATAAAGAGGTGAAGGAGTTTGAAAGAAGAATGAATGAAACAAAAAAACAGAAGGTCATCAGAGAGAGATAGAGAAAGAGAAAAAGAGGGTAGAGCTCAGTAATCGAGGATATGAGATAAGGAGAGAGGAAGAGAGAGAGAGAGTAAACCGGAGGTAGGTGTGAAATGAATTCTGGAAAGTCAGATAGAGAACATAAAGATAGTGAGTTTAAGGAGTACGGAGAGGATTGAAAAAAGAGGAAAGGAAATTGCGCTGACGAACTGGAAGAATAGGAAAGAATTCAAGGAAGGTGATGTGAAGGGACAGCTATTAGATGAAAGTGCAGAGATTATAGAGGATAATTGTAAATGGGGGGTAAAGTATATCAGATTCAATTAATAGAGGATATCGGAAAAGGCGAGATGGAAGAAATGGTTCGAGTATGAGAGGATGCAGATAGACAGCATATGCTAAAATTGGAACAAAAAAATGGAGACTTAGTAGAATGTGAGATATGTGTCAGAAAGAGGCATCGGAGATAAGGAAAGAGAAAAGATGATTTGTGGAAGGAAAAAGGAAGATTGAAGGTTCTGATAAACACGTGAACAATCGGAGAAATAGTGATGGTAATGATGAGGGATTTTTAAGAAAGAAAGGGAGATGCAGATTCTTTGAAGGAACAGGAGAGAGGAAATATAGCATAAGGAATAAGTATAGTGAACGAAAGGTGAATGGGAATACGTGAATAGAGGTACGGAGGAGGATACATATGAGTGAGGAGATTATATAAGAAGGAGAGACTGATGTGAATTTGCCTGTAGAGTAAAACTTCAATGCACGAACAGTCAGAAGAGGAGGAAAACGGAGATCACCTATAGATTGGAACAGCTGGGATGTTTTTTTTCAAACACCAATATAGAAGGCGATGAGACAGGATTTTGTAATAATTTCAGGGGGAGGGGGCAGCCATGGATCGTGTTATCGTAGACAGTACAGTAGAAGAAGAGTCACGCATATAGAATAGAAAAGAATAACAATGCAAAAAACATAGCAGATAGAGTTGATTGGTCACCAGGGGTTACGAAGGGATTCGAGTAAAAGATAGAAATGGTGAAAATCGGGAAGGGAAATGTTAACACAGAGACAAAAATAGCGATGAGATAAGTAAAGCGAATTTTGATAGAGTAAGGAAGAAGGAGTTAGGAAAGGAAGATGGTGGATGAGGAGAAAAAAGAACCTGCGATGAGGAATGTGAAGGGCAAAGCAAGGAAAAAATAAATAAAGTAGATGAAAACACACAGGAAGAAAGTAGAAGTGTGATGCGTTATGTGATCTATGAAAAGAGTAGGAGAATAAGGTGTTTAGAGAAGAGCTAGAAAAAGCTTATATGGAAAAAGAAGTATGCGAAGTAGTGGACAGAGAAAGGGAAAAGGAGAATGAAGAATTGATATATTTGTCAAGAGGAGTTTGAAAGGAAAAAAAAACTAAAAAATGAGAAGGAGAAGGCTAAGAAGGGGAGATGTCATGATAGATGGAATCCCTAACTGAATTCGAAAATATGGAAGGATGGAATGGAAGGAGTGGTAATGGATAATGCACAACAGCGTATGAGGCAGGGTGGGCCGGCCAGAAATATACCAAGAAAGTATAATGGGACCGTAGGTGAAAGGAAAGAAGAGGGGAATGGTCAAGAAGGAAGAAGCAGAAGAGGGAAAGTTAAAATTGATCAGAGAGGATCCAGGAAACATGACGAAGTAAGGGATAATGTATGTTTGCCCAATTATATAGTAAATAGGAGAATCGAGAGAGGAAAGGATATCATGAAAACAATGTTCGTGGATCACGGGGCATTTTTTGACTCACTAGATAGGAAAGACATGCATAAAGCTATAGAGAAAGAGGATCTGAAAGAAGGTTAATGACATAGAGTAGTTGAGAAATTTGGAAAGACAAAAAGTAAAAGGTTGAGGTTCAAGAACGAATGAAAGATATAAAGATAATGATAACAGAGAGGAAAGAGGATGGCTAGGTGAAGAATAAACCTACGCACTTCGATAATATGCGGGTGATATAGTCTTGGTGCAGAGTTGGAAAGAAATGGAGGGTTTAAACACAGGATTAGCTAAGTTAGAAAAAGATAAGGCTCAATAGGATGAAAATAGGATTATCAGTGTCAGGTAATGGGGAGGAACAATGGCAAAATGGAAAAAGATTTGGAAAGGAGGAAATTTAGAGGAAATAAATGATGGGCTTATCTTGATTGAACTCGTATTAAGCCATGGGCAGATGTATTAGATAAAAGGAGGGTGAAGAGATAGAAAAGATTCAAGAGAGATATGGAGGATTGACAGTAGGTGTAAGAAAGAGAGCGCTAGGTTATATCATGAGAGGAGAAGCTAAAAGCGAAGCACTGTTGACAAAGGTAGGGAGGCGGGCAGGAAAATCCGAAGCATAAAGTATCGTAAACAGGTGTTAGAAAGATGAAAAAGAGCTGTAGAGTAGAGAATTGCTTACTGGAGATGAGGGAGCGAGGTAGAAGAAACCATTTTTTCAGAGAAGGATCGATAGAAGAAAATACAAAGTATGCGAATAAGTAGAGAAGACATGGGAGCATTTATGAGATGGTTGTAAGAGAGAGATATGTGAGTGGGCAGGGGAGGATGGCACGAGCATGTTAGGAATATTTTAGAGGGTAAGGCTTTCAGGGGAGAATGGATCAAAGAGGTATAATGGCTATAGGTGTGAAGAAGAATGAGAGAGGATTATAGAGATGAAATAAAAAAAATCAGTAATTATATTTATATATACGAGAATGATTTATGATGGGAAATATATAAAATTTTTAACAAGAAAATTAAAGGAACAAATTAAATATACATGGAAAGAATAGTTTGGAGAAGATCGGATAAATGAATAGATGATCCCCAAATTATTCGTATGAATTTATTCATTTATTTAAAGTTTTCACTATTATTGTGTCTCATTTCATATTTCAATTGTTCTATACCAATTGTTTTTGATTCTCTAATAAGTATCTCGATCTTGTACAATTTCTGACGATTTTTAATTATAACATTCAATTTCAGAATGAGAACGCATTTGCCATTCTGGAAAGTGCAAATATTTATAAAGCAAATCTTAATGAGCCCGGGGGCTTTTCCTCTGGAAAGCTTAATAACCTGGCAAAGTAATTTCTGAGAAATTAATATTTCTTGGACAATCTTAACCCATTATCGAATTTTTCTCACAAATATTTTATGAAGAAGAATTACTGTTTTTCTGTTTGAATATCATTTGAATTGCAGTTATCCCATAGATTCTTTTATCGATATTATCTTAAAGAGCTTCGTTTTTTCTTCCGTTTGATTCAACAAGTTTAATTTATAATTGGATCATAATCGCATTTCTTGCTCGGTAAAAGAACATTCTAATTCGAATTTTGAAAGAAAATCGATTCCTTATTTGAAAATCATTCAAATTCAATAACTGTTTTAGCTTTCTAGCCTTACTTTGGTTACCTTGCTCCGAGACCTCGCTAAGCTGTATAGCAGCGCTTCTTCTTCCTCTATTCTTCTCCGCTCCTCAATATCACACCTCTTATCACGATATTATTCCTTCCATCTTCTTCTATCTTCTTCTCTTTGTTCTCCTTTCCGTACTCCGTTCCCCTTATTCTTTCTCTTAGCATCAACTTATCCCTCTTGTTTCCACGCACTTACACTTCCTCGTCGAACATGTTCTTCTTCCTCTCTGCATACTGTTTTGCTCTTCCTTCACCCTGTTTCCTTCTCTCAAAACTCACCTACTATCATCTACCTCAATGAGTCTTTTCCGTGTCATTTCCACTTACAGAATTATCTCCTTTCTATTTCTCCCTTCACCGACACCATCACTTCATCTTCTTCTTCCGATTTCTTCCCATATCTTTCATCCCTTTTTACCACTTCTTCAACCTAACCCTCACGTCCTCCCTCGTACCTTTTATCTGGTCTCTAGTTCTCCACACTTCTTTTCTCTACTCCCTTATGCCCGATATTAACAACGACGGCATTTTTTCCAGATGAACTACGCGTTCTATCGCTTTTCTTGAATGGTCTTTCTACCAATCTTTGCCCTACACTAAACATAAAAACTACTTTTTCTACCCTCCTTTGGATCCATATAAGGTCACATGTGGCATGTCTCTTTTGCGTCAAGTCTTCTATGCAGAAAGTCTCTTATGCGGCAAGTATCTCCTGCGGCGTCTCTCTCGAGTAGATTGTCAATATTACGGCAAGCATAACGATTCATTGCCTTCCTGCGGCATCTCTTCTCCACCAAAGTGGCAAGAGTGCAGCAAGTTTTCTTTACCCGATGTATCATTTTTGGCTATGTGGCCTACATTATTCTTATGACCAATCACAGGGGTGCCTTTCCGCCCTCCTCCACAAAGGACTCGAGAAGAGGGAAAAACATGTGACCTACATTATTTCCATAACCAATCACAGGGGGACCTCTCCACTTCCAACAAGACTCAGGAAAATGGGAAGGTATTTGACCTATTTGATTAACATAAACAGTATTCTGCTACTCCAAATTTTTTTTGGGGGAGAGATGCCGCACTTTTGCTACTTTGGAGGGAGAAAGATGCTTCAAGAAGGTCATGCCGCGGGGGGAGGGGGGAGGGACTTGACACAAGTAAGACTTGCCACAGGTGAGACTTGCTGCAGAGGGACTTTCTGCAAAGAGACTTTCTGCAGGCGAGACTTGCCGCAGAGGAGCCTTGCCGCATGTGATTTGATGTGACCAACTCGGTACATTACGTTTCCCACCCTCACTTCCTATTCAAACTTTTATCCTCACACTCAAATCACATCTTCAAGACAAAGTCCGTCCAACTTTTGCACACTATATTGACGCCACCAACATGAAAGTCTGATTTGGAAAATTGGGAAGTTCAATATTGTCATATTAACATAGAATCTGTGCATAGCTTTTGAGTTGGTTTTCGAATAAATGTCATGGGTTCACTTCCAGTGAAAATGTAACTATTTCGATCAATTCTGAATAGGTGTTTTCTTTCCAGTGACGCAATAAATATAAATTTATTCTTCCGAATCTACAAATTCCTAAATTTGGAATTTCCTTCTCCTACTCTTGAAACTTTTTTTTGCATGAAATTTACCAAATTTTTTCTTTCTGAGAGAACAATTCCCAGTTGAAACTAAGATTGTAGTCCGTAGACCCATTTGTTGGAAAATACCCTTTTTTGTCGATCGTAAAAATTACCTTCTTTCGCAAGCTTTAATTTGTCATGTCGAAACCTCGTCATTCTGAGTTTTCGAATAAAATCATTCAAATTTTATGTAAGTAACATTCATTCCATTCCGTCATCCATGTTCCATTCTTGACATTTTTTGTAACTCATTCGTTTACCAAGTTTGGAATATTACCGGAAGAAATACGAAGACCCCAGATGTTCTGGGACCGTATCTCGTTCGGAAAACCTTCTATAATTTTCTCCAGAAATGATCAAAAACTATTGGGTGCCGTTTTTCATTTTCATACCTAACATTAAAACTCCTTTTACCATGATTGATTTTCCTCATTATGTGTCTGTAATCTAAATGTTGCTTCAATCCCAAAAAATGTTTTGAAGCCCGAAAAAATATTCTCAAGGTCATGTGATCCATGAGTAGAAAACAAATTCAAAACAAAATGGTTAAATTTTAAACAATGTAGAGTGATTTTCTATCGAATCTGTTAAATTATCAATTGAGAAAAAACTCCAGAAATGAAGTATTATAATTTTCAGTTGGGAACATTAGTTTCCAACCATGGAAAACAAATTCCAAACAAAGCAGTTGATTACTTGGGAGAGGAAATATATTTTTGAGCAGAACACCATTCGACCAGAGTATTCAAATTGAACGATGTTGTTGAATATTAATCAAGATTCTCTAATTTCAAACCGAAGGAATGTATCAACAAATTAAAATCAGAGACAAATTCTCATCAAAATGGTGAAATTTCCAAACAAAACTAAAACTGTTTAAACAAAGTAGTTGCATTTCGAACCAGTTGGAATGATTCTGCATCAGAATGCATTAAATTCTAAATTGAAATAAATTAAAATTTAATTTAATTTTGAAATTAAATTTTTCAATAAATAATACTGTCTCCGATCAGAAATTATTAATTTCTAACTATTCATGGTTGGGCTTCCAACCAAAGGGAAAAATCATGAGTCAAAAAATGGATTTTTAACCAGAAAGGAGGAATTTTCCCCAAAGAATAAAATTGTCAACCGAAAAAAGCGATCTTTAATCAAAAGTATGAATTCTCAACCAACATGAATCCATTTCAACTAACCATTTGCATTCGTTAAACAAAAAAAAGACGGATTTTCACGAAAAAGTTGAATTTGAACAAAAAATTTTATTTTTGAACCGAGAAAACATACTCAAAATTTAACAGTTAAATTCTCAACAAGAAAGGATTGATATTTGATGAAACTGTTGCGTTTCCAACATTCATAGATCAATTACCATCCCGGAATGTAAATTAGTTGAATTGATAAGAATTGCACGGAATATTGTAAACATGTTTTAATTTAATTTTTTTCTTCAAAGCCTTCATCTACTCCTTCAATTCTTTTTTCTTTCGATAAAAATATCGAGGTTGCTCTCAGTGCGGAAGTGCCTCCAACTGGAAACTCCATAAATAGTATCAAAGCGATCACCCACCATGAGTAGATTCTCAATATCGAAACTATTTTACTGTGTGCGCTGACGAAATTGATTCGTTCAACAATAATCGTTCGCAATACATGAACTAAATATTTATAGAGCAATAAATAATAAAATTATCGGTCTGTTAGAGGAACAAAGATTTAGGAAGAATTTCTCACCAAATCAGTTTAGTTTTGTCTTCTTTACATATCATGTTGCCCCGGAGGGCATGTTCAACTTTTCTGGCTCTACTACATCCACTACTCAATTTCACCTGAAGCTGCTGTTCAATTTCAGCTACACTTCCATTTAATTAGATTCCAGGTTTCTTCTTTTTCTCTTGGCCACTTACGTTGTACATTTCTCTTATCCAGATCATCTAATTATTTTTCTTCTACTCCTCTAGCCCTTCCGCCTCCTTTATATAGTGTTCTCCCTGTTCGTCTTCTCATAAATTTTTCTTAACATTCTCTTGCCCTTCCCTCTTATCCTTACCTTTTAGAAAATGGTCTCGTGCATGCCTTCACGTCTTCCCCACTCCGTCAGATACTCTGCACTTCATCTCCTTATGCTCCTTATGATGGATTGCTTCGTATACTTTATCTTCTAGTCTTCATTTGACTTTCCTTTTCCATAGCGAATTCCTTCACCTCTATAGATATATTCAAAATCCTCTTTTCATCCCTTTTTACCATTTACTAAACCATGATACCCCTTTACTGTCCTATATATCTAATATCTGCATTTCTGAATCTCTTTTATTGATTCCCTCAAAGTCCATGAACACTTCTCATTCTTTTCCTTGATCTCTGAAAAAGACTAGTTTTCATTCTTTCCATTGCGTACACACTCCAACCCAACTTCCTTCAACTTTCATCCTTTTGGGACACTTTTTTCTAACTTCCCTACTTCTCCTTCTCCTGTTTCCCTTCAAATTTTCGAACCTTCAATTCTGCCCCTATTCTCAATTATTCCCTCTCACACTCTTATCTTGTCATATAACCTAGAGTTTTTGACCAAACCTTATGTCTATTTGACATCTCTTGCAGATTATTTGTTACCTCAGTCTCCCTCCATTTTTATATTTCTTCCTCATACTCGCGACGTTTGCATTTCGAATAACCTCGTCAACCTATTCTTATCTTTTTGACCCTGCTTTTTCCTGTTTTCCGAATTTTTCTTATCACCCTCACGGCTTTCCTTATCCTTACTCCAATTCGCGTCTAATGTTTCCTATTCATTGTGATGAAACGAAACACTTAAATACCTCTTCTTCGCCCAACATTCTCTGATTTCTTCCCTCTTCTCTTCCACTCCTTCTTCTACCTTATAACTTTACACCTCGCTATCGCATTCTCTCGCCTCACTTCCTCTTTATTTCCCCTCGTGTCCACTTATGCATTCTTTTCTTATACCTCATGTCCTGATGCAATGAGTAAAACGTCATCTCTAAATCTACAAACTTTGCCCTTATGCATCCATCTTCTCTTCTAATCCTTCTGTTCATTATGTAATTCAAGACATTAATATTATGCATGACTTTTATATCCTTCCTTTATCCTCTCTGACTTCCTGGAATCTCATTGTGCTCCTCTTATCTTTTCTTTAACTTGTTTGATCTCTTCCCATGAAGATCATCCTTCTACTATTTGAACCTATATGTTATAGAATGTCAGCACAAATTTCACTCCTCTCTTTCCTATGGGCATTAACTCCTTCCTCTCTCCTTTTTTTTCTCTCTCTTCATTGTATAATTATCCCTTTTTCGCATATTTTTTTCGTACCCTCTTCTTTCCATACACTCTTTTACATTATCCACGGGTAATTTCGCAATCCCTTTCAAGCTGTGTACTAAATTTCATCTCTACCTGTTGCTTTTACCTCTTTCAATGAGCTTATCATTTTTGAGATTCCTTTTTTCTTGTGATTTACTTCTGTTTAACCTCTTCTCCTCACTCTTTGCCTCCTTTGACTATTCTCTCCCCAACCTCTGCTATATAGTTTGGGAAATAATCTTTCTGCTTCAGCATTTCAATCTCCTTTTTGTGATTTGATTTTTCTCTTCTCTTTTTTAACTACTTTCCGTCAATTCCTGGTTGTGTGAGTCTCATTCATTTCTCACTTTTTTTTCTTCTTCAATTTATCATTTTAGCTATCTCAAATTCACCTCTTTCTGACTTTTTTAAAACTGGATTCTCGAATTTTCTCTGGAATTTTCCCTCCTTTCCTTTCCCTGGATTTTCTTCCTCATGAACCGTCACTATCAACGAGAGATGATGTTCAAGAGCTTCTCTATTTTGGCTCTTCTAATGTTCTCCTCCACTTCAGTACCAACAATAACATTAAACTAATATTTGTGTCCCTTTCTCAGAGTGTATCCTTCTTTTCCATCTCCTTCTAAATTTCCGTTTTCTCATGAAGCATCCCAACTACCCTAATCTATTCAGTTATTTCCTCTCTCCTCAACAAACGACTATGTGGCCAGGATTTCCCTCAGTCTGATGCACTTCTCTTCTCAATATTCTCTTGCTCTTTCTCCTGTAATAGCAAAACAGTCTCTCCTTGGAACATATGAACTCTTTTTTCCTCTTCTCTCATCCACTAGCTCTACTTTTCCCCTTCCTCTTTCATATCTTCATTTATAAGTACTTCAACCATCATTTGTCTCTCCTTTTTAATCCTCAACTCTGCTCTAATTGAACCTTCTTCTTGTTTTACCGAACGATAAGGAAATTTTTAAAAACTTTTCCTCTTCTTGTTCGATTCATTCCTGCCTTTCTGATTTTTCCTCACACAAGCATTTTATTTGCACAAACTTTTCTCATCAAGCCACGTCTCATCAACTCTACCACTTCTTATATCTACAATCTCCCATTGGTAGTATACTAGTAGTACACCTTTTCCCATTTTTTAAGTTTTACATTCAAAATAACTTTATCTCTAACGTTTTCCCAGAATGAAGTACCTTCCGAAGTTGAAGATCTATAATTTTGTCTGTTCACCCCAAATTTATACATGGTATTTTTTTGTTTTCTAAAAGAATACAATTATCCCCGATTTATTCCTAAAAATCCTCCTCTTTTTTATTTTCCGAGATCGCTAGATTTTCTTGCTCCAGTTTGTCAAGTTCTTTCTACTGTTTCTTCACTTTTCTTCTCCTTTCTCTAATTCTTGAGATTTGAATGAATTTCATAATGAGGCTGTCTGGTTTTTTCATAATTTTGAAACAGGCAAGGGAAGAAAAAGAAATAGTACAAAATCGTTCATCATCAGGAATCAAATATTAGTATATTTTGCACCAATAGCAAAGGCGGGCATTTGCTGCCACGAATGAAGTTATGCACCTAGGTGGAGCTGAGGCGAAGTAAGGGCAAAGCCGAGGCGCTGAACGTCATAGAAGGAGCAAACGACCAGTTTCGCTTGAGGTCCACATAGTGTTTCATTCGACAGCAGGAGGGAAATGAGTTCTTGCGTTTCATTAATCTCACGGAAAATTAGGTTATACTAGACGGTGCTCTGGAAAGAAGTTAGGTTTACTGAAACTCTGGAAGCTCCAACGAAATATTTCCCCTTGAAATATTTATGAGAATATCAAATATTATAAGAATATCAAATATTATAAGAACATCAAATATCAAATATCGAGATAAGATTATCAGATATTCATCCTTAAACATTATCATCAGAGAAGGTAATATTCCTTACGACACATAAAACGGAAAACTTGCAAATCCTCGATTTTCCGTCGCTGCTCGTGTCTTCCAAAGAAAGAACTCAAACTCTTCTTTAATGTTTCTTCTGACGTTGATAGCCTGATCAAGTATCGACATCTCGGGAAAAATGTTCAGTTTCGAACTTCAATAGAACATTGCAAATGGGCACACTAATTCAAAACTTAATAAAATAAAACTTAATTGATATTCCCAAATATTTAAATGAACCGTGCATTACAAAAGGTTGTTATTTTCTAGTTATTTATATGATTCGTTTTAGGTAAGTTTACCCTTAATGCCACTCAACGTAAATAGAAATACTCTCAGTTTTTCTACTAAATTAATTCTAACTAATAAATCCAATTTCCTGAATGAACTTATTTGAACTATGTATGTAAAACCATCAATCCACAGCGAGCAGTTCGTAGATCGGCTAGCTGGCATCGAAAGAGCAACGGGAATAATCCTATTGGTCCTCGAGTGGATAAAAGGAGTAAAATCTTGACGCAAAACTCCAGCCTCACGGGGTGGGAGAACCGCCACGAGCTGTGGCGCGCGTTCCGGTCTTTTAGGCATAAGGACGCAAGTCCCGGCTTCAATCGTCTCATAAATTTTACAATCAACAGGTGACCGAGATCCTCATGGTATACTGATAGATTCTGGTGTATCGGACGCACAAAGTAAACTGGTCGAAACTCAAGTCTTCTTATACCTGCCCTTCTCAGGGCAAGCCTGAGCTATACAATAATATCGAATCCTGGATTCGGATGAAGGTTTCCTTCCCTCTTTTTGTAGGTTTTCTAACCCTTCCAGCC
>WSXT02088571.1:32783-43187 GCA_011762715.2 Neuroterus valhalla
AAAACTCCTGGATTCTTGACAGTCAGTACTTGTCTCCCGTGTATCTTCGCCCTCTACTGCACATAATCTAACCAATGGCTCAGAAGCTCATCTGATGAAAATAATTCAGTGACCGAGGAACGAAGTCCTCCTCCTATCCGTATCCTCCGAAAATAACTCTGGCCAAAGATTCATTCAGCCCTTCTAAAAGCTGTCATTCCTTTCCACCATGATGAAAACAACTCTGACTCAATAATCTTCTATTCCCAAACTGCGGATGGTTTTCGCACTATCGCCCTTCAACTTGAAAGAATAAAATTACTTACACTACCAACCAACTCTAGCAAGATAAAGACCTTATCATTGACACAAGGGAGTCAACGAATTTCTTTCTGAAGATTTCAATCCTTAGAACATCAAACTAAAATGTGAAGATGTTGGTGGTTTTTGAACTACTAGTCACTACTTCAGCAGTTCAAAAACCACCAATATCTTCCTCACAATTTATCACCCTGGTCGAAAACCTAAAATCTACTAACATCAAACTAAAATCTTCTCCGTCAAGCAAGTTGATCGCATGAAAAAGGGTAGAAAATTTGGCCCCTAGTCGTCGTCCATCTGTCACGATCCGCTCACACTGCGAACTTCATATTTGACATCGAACTTCCAGCTAGCCTCAGCGTCCAAGTTGATACCAAACGGAAATCAAACATCATTCCTTAGAGCCGTCGTTGCCGTAAAGTTTTTAACACTGCAAATCACTGACTCGCCAACTTTTTATACTGAAACCCACTGACAGCTCTCCTCTTCCTAAAACTCGTAGCGCCTTTGAACCCACTTCCCCCTAAAGATTCTACGCTGACGTAGTCTCTGCTCGTCCTCTATCACAGGTCCGTTACCAATTTCAATTATCTCCCAGTATCGAACAACTTTGAAATCCGCAACAACAGCAGCTTTTCTATGACTTCCTCTCCGTTTTTGTTTGCGCCTTCTGCAGCAACAGCCATGCCACCGCCTCCTGTATCGTCAGATCCGGATAAATGCCATTCCATCTCGTCTCAATTGTAAAGGCACTCACTGGACAATCTTTGACGGCTATTCCGAAGTTTCTAAAAAACCAGGCATTAGGTCGAGCCCGTTTCGCCAACTCTCTACACACAAAACCACTGGAAGCTCTCCTCTTCCAAAACCTCGTTAGCGCTTTTGAACCCGCTTGCCACGAAGATTTTCCGCTGACGCAGTCTCTGCGCGTCCTTTATCACAGGTGCGTTACCATTCTCAATTCTTTCCCAATACCAATCAACTCCAGAATCCGCAACTATTGCAGCTTTTCCATGGCTTCCTTTTCGCTCTCGCCTCTGCCTTCGAACAACAAACCCCTGGATGCTCATCAGAGATATGAACTGATACACATGCGCTTCGGAACTTCGGTCCTCAGTGGCTAATTTTTCAAATCTCGCATTAACCCACTTGCAAGTTACCTGCTAGGTTTGTTGTCAGTAGAGGAGGGGTTTCAGTCTGTAGGTGCACAAAGCGAATCCGACACTACTCACTTTTTCCTGTGTGTCGTTTGATGATTCTCAATCGGTCCTCACACCGCATCTGGCATACATCTACGGAAGACTGCAAAATATTACCAGATCCGAACTGCCAGCTACAAGCTTAACATTCTGATGCCTACATCAGATCACATCGGAATACTTGTTGGACCACTGGACTTGCTGGTTGTTCTCGACTTCTTCATCAGACTCCATCTAATATCCTCTCTATCTGTCATACAATTATGTACAACTAGTCCTCTTGAAGACGACTTGCCACTTTTAAATGCACCATTCAGTACCGGAGTGCCTGATCTAAACAACGGAGTAGTTGGATTGAGGCCTCCTTCAAGAGTCATCTCTTTTAATCTGCTCTCTTGTTTCTTATGGGATTCTACACCCTAAACCATTTGAACGCACTACGATCCAGTACTACTCAACGAGAAGTTTTGTCGCTATGTCCCTCGGGTGCCGTCGTTCTTTATCTCCTCGCTGATGGTTCTGGGAGAACCTTACACCTCGATTCCAATGATATCAACCGGCAGATCAACACAGCCCTCCTGTTTCCGTTAAATGTCCAAGTTTTGAGATCCCTCGAACCAAGGGAACAAATTTTCACAAATGAGCATGTCTTTATGTATGTTTGTCAGAACGATACCTTTTGAAAAAACTGATCTATCTGATTAGCCTTTAGTAAACTCATTCAGTGTCAGAAACTGAACGTCAAGCTCGTAAGCCAGCTATTATGGGAGAAAATTCAAAAAGTTGGAGTATTTTTGAAATGTTCGAGATCATATTTTGCAAAATTTGCAATTCCTAAGTATCCCATTCACGAGGTCAACCTATCGAAGAAATTATGCAACGCCACCCATTTTCAAAAGACACTCCATATCAAGTTTGAACCTAGTTAAATGTCAAATAAGCGTATCCCTAAATAAACTTGAAATCCCTCATATAAAACTCCCCAAATTCTCATAAAAATGGAAAAATACTTGTTTAGCATGTATAATATTTTAGAAAATACTTTTCATCGTGACTCGAACGTTTTCCATTTTTCCTGTTTACAAGCACGGATTCGCCTAATTCCCATACGCTGTCTGAAAAAAACAATTCAATCAAGTCTTGCATTCCTTCAACTATAAGGCTTCTGATCCAAAAATTTTCATTCTTGGAAGCTATAAATTTTGGAATTCTCCAATTTCAATGCTCATATTCAAGAAAAAATTTGAAAAATTACTTTATCTACAATGCGATAAAAAGGAATGGATCTTGTATAATTCTTAAGTGATAGAAGATTATATCCCTTTTTTCACATCAGAAATATTGTCATTCTTCCGAAATTCTACCTCTCCTGGAATCCAAAACGTTTTTTCTGTTTCAAATCCTCGGAATAAAACAATTATTCTTTACTTATCATTGTTTGAAAAATAGTTGTACAGCTTGAAATTCCGGCAAACTTCATAATATCATTGTAGAGATATGTTTCGGATATTATTGTACATCCTCAACTTATTATTATTCTTTATATGTTCCAGGTAAGCAATAATGGCGATATAGCAAACATGTAAGTAACTAAAACAAATGAATTAATACCAACAACTGCGAAAAATGTAGAAAATAAATTGATGAGTCCAAGCGCTAAAGTCAAGAGTGAGTAGAAGTAAGCATGGAAGATTGAACTTTTTGTAGCTCCAAGATTTTGCAGAACATTGATGATTTTGATTCCAACTTGCTATAGGAAAAAAAGCTCCAGATCGAGGTGCTTCAAAAAGTGCAATTTCGGAAATTGAAATCGTAGGGATCTTGTTATTACAATATTTCAGGAAACAGAGATAATTTTTGATAGAAGGTTCAGAAATGAACGATAAGAAATCAGAATGGTAAATAAAAAATTAGGAAATGAGAGGAAATGGAAATTGAACGACTTATAACCATTCGTAGTTCAGTAACTGAGAAATATACTAAACTTATGAATGTAACTATCAGATAAAAACCAGATAAAAATTATACATAATGAACAATCTACGTTCCAACATTTTTTTAAGCTTCTTAAATGAGAAGGAAATGACTGAAGAAAAGTTATAGCCAATAAATTTTGAGAAAAAAGCTTTCTAAGGGAAAAAGATTCACATGGGAGGGATTTCTATTATCTTCCAAAAAGGGTTTTGAGCCCTGGACAATAAAAGTGATAGTAAAAATACTTTGTATTGCCCATGCATTTCGTGTTACCTTTTTCTGCTGTGAACTCCTCACTCTATGATCGTGTATGTTGACATATAACAATATATAATGTATAAAAAAAAAACAATAAAATGGCATATCTTATACTCTCCCGCAATCGTATTTAGAACATATTCCAGAAAAGTTTCTAATAATGACACGTCTTCTGGGAATTCTTGTTTATAGAAGTATGAAAGATCGTAAAATGTTTTGTATTCCGAAACGATCTTTTTAACAATTTTCACTTCTTTGAGTTATTTTTGCGCCTTCCCTCCTGAACATCAACCTACTCATTCGGATATTAAAAACGTGAGAAAAATATTCTCGTAAAATAATTTTATAGTTTCCAATGCAGTCGTAACATTCTCAAGGAGCTGCGATCACGCGAAATCGTCAAAAAAACTTGAACATACTTTTTTCATTGCATTTCTTACAGGAGAAGGTCATTTCAGCTAGTAACATTTTATTTGAATTGAAACATGAGCTAGAGATTCTAGTAAGATTAATCATTTTGTTCAACTGATGTAGGGTTAAGCTTGAGGTATGTCCGTTGCAATCACCCCAGGTTGAGAGCTTCAGAAAGCCATGATGATATTTATCTGGAGAAGCTTTCACGTTGGCCAATCAGTATCCAAGGTGTTTTATTTAATGATTTACTCTGTTTCCTCTAAACGATTGTCTTCTATACATATTTATCTTGACATAAATCTTTCCCTTCTCTTATATGTACATATCTTTTGATATTGGCTTCTCTAATCACACAACTTTTTGTTCATCTCCCCTCAAATATTTCATTTATATATCCTAATTATTCCTTCTTTGACCCACTTAAGAGTGTCCTATCATTCACTTCACACAAATACAGATGCTTTGGAAATTGTTCTTCTTTTGTTTTCCCAACATTACCAGAACATCTAACCGAATTCCACTTGCTTTTATCAAACAAATTTTTCTTCGATATCACATTTTTAGAAAAATCACTAATCACCTTGTTTGACTATCATCGTTTTATGGCATAGGTTCCATGAAATTGCAGGCTAAGTCATGCATAGGCATGTGTGGGTATCGCTTCCATACAACACACTGGGTCCAAGCACAAAATAATATTTTGCAATTATATCTTCGTTCTTTTACATTTTCACTCCCAGGTACACAGTTTGTACTCAGAGCTGAGTTCTGCTGCTGGTTGAATTAAAACAGTGTTTGAAGTACAATTTGTTTTCTCTGTGTGTACTTCGCACACTGCCGATAATTTTGTTATCCTCCTCGATGTGTCTGGTCATCTCCGTATGTATCTTTGCGTCAACAGTGTAAAAACTTCAAAGATACCCAAACTCATAAAATGTTCATTTCTTTCTTTGCTAAGGGTAACGATCTTATCGTTTGCAAACATAAGTCAACGCACTCTCACGATCTGCAGGTGTTCTGTCAAGGATAGGCTTTCGCCAAAGCCATAACTCTCTAACACTGATAAATTGTTTGTTGTAATATCTGTCCCTACTTATCTTTAGACCCTAAAGGAGGCTCGTAAAGACTTCTTTCTTTCTGAATATTGCATCGCTGTTTGTTTTTGTTTGAATTATGAATCAAGTAATTCTTGCGCCTGAAAATCAGTACCGCCTTGCATGCTGAATAGCGTTCATTGGCGTGCACTGCCATGCCGGCATCGAGTATCCTCGACGAATGCAACAAGTAAAATCAATGTCGACCCTGAACCGTTGGTAATAAAAATTCCGTAACTGGGCGTATTACCATGATTCGTATCATTGGAAATTTTAAAATCTATTTCCAGCGCTAGCACTACGATAGGTAAAATGAACGCGTCAAGATATATTTCATTTACAATAAAAAATTAGAAAGTTCGACTAAAAAACGAAAATTGTGCATTATCAAAAGATATAATATTCAACAAGAAAGTTGAGTTTTCATACTGAAACGAAAAATGTTGCAGAAAAAAGATGACGATTAAAACGGAAAACATGAATTTTTATTAATTAAAAAGCAAACAGTTTAATTTTCAACTGAATGGACGAATATGAAAGAGACAGTTGCATATTCAACCGAATTGTTGGATTTTTAGTCCATTTTGAATTAAATAGTTACAGTTTTCACGAAAAATAATAAAGTTGACATTCTATCTAACGCAACATGTGAAACTTAGAATAAAAATCCGTTTATTCAAACTATAGATGGATGAATCATCTGAGAAAAATATAATTGTCGTTATTTCGAACAAAGAGAATTCGTTGATATTGGATCGATATTCTTTGGTTGGAAATTCTATTACTTTTGTCGAAAATAGAAATATTTTTGAAAAAATATGCCTTTTTGGCTCGGAAAGTCATGACACCATGATTGCGGTTTGTTTTATCTCAAAGCTGGATCATCTTATCAGGTTGAAACCCTTAAGCGGAAAAATCATCCATTTTAGCTTCAAAATAGTTTTTTTAAATTGAAAAATTTAGTTAAAAATAATTCTTTCCGGGGAAGGGGTCAGTTATTAGGTGTAAAATGTTTCTCCTCTACTTAGAATTCGACTTTCGGTGCTTGATTATATATCAAAATATATTTTTGTTTGGAATAACGACAATTATATTTTTCTTAGACGATTCGTCTTTCCATTGTTCGATTAAACGGATTTCTACTTGAAATTTCGGATGTTGCGTCGGATGAGATATCAACTATAATATTTTTCTTGAAAACTGTAACCAGTTAAGGGAAAATGGACTAAAAATCCTTCTATGACTCCAAAGTTCAACAATTTGGTTTAAAATGCAACTGTCTCTTTCATATTCGTCCATTCAGTTGAAAATTGAACTGTTTACTTTTTAATTAATAAAAATTTACGTTTTTTGTTTCGATTGTCATCTTTTTTCTGAAACGTTTCAGCCTGAAGACTCAACTCTGCTGTTGAATATTATCTCTTTTAGTATTGAATAATTTTCCTTTTTTGGACGAACTTTCAAATATTTCATCGTAAATGAAATATATCTTGACGCATTCATTTTACCCATCGTAGTGCTAACGCAAGAAATGCATTTAAAAATTTCCAATAATACGAATCATAGTAATACGCCCAGTCACGAAATTTTCATTACCAACGGTTCAGGGACAACATGGATGTTACCTGCTGCTTTGTCGAGGATGCTCGAGGCCAGTATGGCAGTGCACGACAATGACCGTTATTCAGTATGCAAGATTGCAAGGCGTCACCGGTTTTCAGGCGCAAGAATCACTTGATTCATAATTGAAACCAAAACAAACAACAACGCAATAGTCGGAAAAAAGAAGTCTATACGAGCCTCCATTAGAGTCTAAAGATGAGCTTCGACAAATATTACAACAAAGGATTCATCAGCGTAGGAGAATTATGGCTGTGGCGGAAGCCTATCCTTGACGGAGCACCTTAAGATTAACATTAACTTACTCAAAAAGATTCATTCTGAATAATTGTACATGTATATATTGGACATTCGGAAGGACATAATGCACCTTCGCTCAAAGTTCTGCCTCATATGAGACCCGTTTCTAAGATTTCCATTCAAACTCACATTTTCTCCATCATCATTATTGAATATTTGTTTTATCAGTTTATGAAGCCAACCGTTTATCTGATACTGTTTCAGTATATCTCAAAGTCTAGACCCATCCATCTTAGCATAAAGGCTTTCCAAAAGCAATAATTGCACGTGAAACTTGTCTTTTTCCCTCTCAAACTTCCTTTTATGATCCCTCTTAAACTAAGTATCTGCTCTGTAAATGATCTTCCTAGGATGAATTAACATTGCGTTTCCCATATTTCTCTTTAAAGTATTTTTCAGACCTTCCTAATAGATGTTCTCATGAGTGTTTTGCCTACGATGCATAGTTGAATGATCGTTCTATACTTAGTCCAGTCGAATCAATAACACCTCAAAGAGTTTGAGAAAAAGACACTCATCATTGATAACTTCTCATCATCTATGTTTATGTAACTTTTTCTCAGTTTTTTTGAACCTGGTAGTATTCTATAATCATTAACGGAGAGAATCGAGTACCTGATATTTTAAAGATGTTAAGATTCCACTGCGCAGTTTGGAGTTCCTTGTGTCGTTTGTTAACTACGGATACTCTTGTAGAGCTACGAACTAGCAACCCTGTCAATCATGATCATTATCACTAATACTTTAAATAGGTATTGACATTTAACTCCCTGTAGCAGAAAGGTTATTACAATGTTACTTATTGTCGGTTTTCGCCATGGAGAAATTTGTAGCCACATAAAAAATATCTTCGACATCCTCCTCAAATTCTTCAAGAGCTACCAACTGGTGATCCCGCCTGTTATAAGTATCGTCATTTTTGTTTGCAAAGGGTTTGAGTTTCATAGCAATAGAGGTATCAAATCTTGACCTGTCATTGGTTGTCGCCATACAGATATTTATTGTCGCAAGGGTCTTATTTTCTAAATCCTCTAGTTTACTGCAGAAATTTCCCGAATGTTTCACACTGAGGCTTATATGCAGTCCAATCAGCTATCACAGCATATATGTGAATATGGTTATCAGCTAACCCACACTCACGAATCTTTTCTTGACAAGCCTTGATGAACACTGTCTCTGCTTGGTATATGGTAGAAAAGTGATTACAGGTGAGCTACAGGAATTTTTTCAACCGTCTGTACGTTAAATGGATCCTCCTATTTTTGCCGTTAGGTGGCAAAGTAGGAGGGTTGTCAGTTGTATTAGCTCCGCTATTTTATTGTTTTCTTAGTGGTTATCCTGATTTCCCTTCCGGCGTTTTTGTCGATACTTCGATGCCTCTCAGGAAAGATCCAGCAGAATATACTTGTGGACATTTGCGCTATTATCATACATCTTTAGAAAATAAAAATTGGTCTAGTGGCTGTATGCAAGAGGAGCCCTTGGTCTGTTTCTGCCTGAGACGATGCTTTAATGTATTTACTGATTCGTGCTATTTGTAGAGCAGACTATACACTTTGTATTAGAGATTTCAGTACAGATCCCGTTTCCATCAGCTTATTGTTGAGCCCACATTTATTAATAATAATTTCTCTACAATAATTGATCTAGTCTTTCTGAGTGAAAAGTTGTTATCTTCGGATTCTACATAGAGTCATTAAATTGTCAAAACCGCTCGATCGAATTTTGGTTATCTGTACGTTGGATGTAGGGCCCGTGAGCAGGCTAGAAATATTCCGTTAGGCAGGGATTTCAAGAGAAAGAACCAAGATCGAGAAGAAAGCTAGTACAGAGAATGAGGATGATGTACAGACATCTCGAACCGTAGATGACAAGCTTGACTGCTTCTCTCAAATTGTGATATCCTTAAGAGGCTTGATGGACTCATTTTGCCCGCTTACAAAACTAAATATTGCCAGGCCAAAACTTCATGGTTCTCAGATGCCGCACAGTGGTCCAGAAATCGCAAAAGCTGGCTAAAAGTAGAAAATATTCATAAAATGTGCCAGATTTTCTTATTTGGGAGTTTTTGAGGTAGCTGATCACGAATCTGGTTCCAGAAATTCCAAAAACAAAATGGCGGTTCCAAAATGGTGGACGAGCATGCTCAATTAATTTTTTAATTCTTTCAAAATTGGTAGAAGGGGGTTTTTTGAGTCGCTCATTACAAATCCGAAGTCGAAATTTCCAAAAATCTAGATAAGAAACAATCTTAGGTGACTACCACTATGTCATGATCGGACATAGTTGAGATAAAAGAGAGTACGTAACGTCCATCTGTGAAATTCGCCACTTTACTTTGGAATTACTGAAACTTGACACTATTTCACAATAGTTAAAGGTGAGAACAATGCAGGATCTCTTGAGATCACAACTATTTCAACACATTTCTACATAATTTTTTTATGATTAGCTCGAGTTGCGAGCTATTTTGATTTCTGATTTTGAAGCATGTTTGATTTCATAAAAGGGGTTCGACATGAATAAAAATATTCAACTTACCTCCAGAAGCACCCCTCCATATTGTATACAATCAACCAAATAGCGATTGTAATTTCTATGCACTCACTAACGAATCGATTTTTCTACCATTCTCAATTGCCCCTGACTGCTTAGTGCAGCGGCCCACTATAAACAGCAGTATTAGCCAGAAAGTTGTAATATCTGATACATTAGCCTCCTGTTCGTCTTCCACCCGACCAGTGGGTAGAGGGGTTCTACAGGGTGCTGTTCTCTTAGCCCACCCCTTTCCTCGGTTCACACTAACGAGTGCTCGAGGCAGTGTCAAGTGTCAACACTGAGAGGTAGTTGGCACAGTCAGCGCTACCATGCTACGGTAGTGGTCACCCTTCACTAACGTCCATACAGCGTGCTAAGAAAGGACGGTGGGGGGCGAAACAGAGGTTTGGTAGGCGCGATCTCAGTTTGGGCGCACTGTAGAGACTTATTAAAGCGCTGCGTATGTCCGCTGCAAGGTGGAATATCTAAATATCGGATATGTGCTCTTCTCTATGGCGCTGGAATTTATCGCTGGGTGGGTTAAGGCGCGAGCGCTTGTTATTATTCCTAAGAGATGAGTCATACTTCTTATGGGTAACTTAAAAGATGCTTGCCTGACAAATTTTTAGATACACTGAGAAAAAAAATTTTTGGACCAAGTAAATGCATTTACTTGAATCCTATTTCTTGTGATCAAGAAAATATTC
>WSXT02088572.1:0-26067 GCA_011762715.2 Neuroterus valhalla
AACAAATTTCGATCTTTGTTTTTAAATTTGTTGATTGTTAACATCT
Organism: Neuroterus valhalla; assembly: GCA_011762715.2. Classification (NCBI taxonomy): domain Eukaryota; kingdom Metazoa; phylum Arthropoda; class Insecta; order Hymenoptera; family Cynipidae; genus Neuroterus; species Neuroterus valhalla. Next base: position 47 of record WSXT02088572.1, read on the forward strand.
TGACTTCATCAGGCACTTGACTTAGTCCGTGGCTGATGATGAAACACCGGGCAAGAAGACCTGAGATTAATTTTCGACGAAATCATAATAATAATATTATATCTCTATTAAGTTGCCAACCAAGAAACAAAATGTACACAAAATATATATTTAAGGTGGATCCAAAATACAACTCAATGGGCGAGGTACCACATTGATGAATACGGTGTACAAAGTATACGCGATGGTACTGGCGGAGAGGCTACGAAATGATGTTGAGGGGAAAGTTGTATTGCCGGAAAGCAGGTGGCATTCAGAGTAAGTTGAGCACTATCGCCAAAATTAATATTTTGCAGCACGTGGTGGAAAAAGAAATATTGTACAGGGGTCAGAGGTTTTGCGTTGTTTGTAGAACTTAAAAGCGCGTTCCCTTCAGTGGATAGAGGAGTTGGTGGGAGGCGATGGAGGAGAGGGGATTAGGAAGAAGTCCGATCGAGAGGATGAGGGAGATGTTCGCAGAGACTTAGATAGGGTGAGAGCTGGAAAAGGATTTCGGAGGGTTTCTCGATGGATAGGAGGTTGAAGCAAGAAGGTTCGCTTAGCCCAACGCTTTTCGCGATCTCAATCGCTAGCTTGGAGAAGAAGCTGGAGGAAGGAGTGGTGGGAGGCCTTGAAGAAGATGATATAGAGTTTGAGAAGATACCTAGACAAGAGCTGGTCAGAGTTGAATGCGGAAAAATCTAAGGTCATGGAGTTCAGAACAGGGGGCGGAAGGGACAAGGAATAAGGGAGGTTATTGGAAGTGGCAGGGGAAGGCGGTGCAGGAGGTAAAAAGAGTTTGAGTACCTGGGTTTCCTGTTTCAGAGGGATGAAGGAGTAGATCGTCATATAAAGGAGAGTGCAAGGAGAGTGTAAGGAGAGCGATTGTTGTGATTAGGTGGTTGTGGGGATCGGGAGAGAGGTTGTTTGCAGATAACTCTAAAAGGAGGATGAAGCTGTTCGACTCGCTTGAAATGAGTGTTCTATTGTATGGTTTATAGGTGTCGGGTAAGAAGGAAAGTGAATAGGGTACAGAAGAGATACATTGGATGGAAATTGGGGTTGTACAGAATTTAACCTAGTAAAATTGTTAGGAGAGAGGCGGGGAGAACAAATTTAGAGATTTCGAAGGCAGTCAGGCGTGTAACTATGAGGGGAAGTTCTCGTAAGAGAGAGGAAGTAGGCCAGTGAGAGAGTGTTGGTTGGGGAAGGAGAGAAAGAGAGGAGATGGAAAGATGGAGGGCAAGAGAGAAAAGTAATTTGGAAGAAATGGTCCCCATGGGGATGGAGTGATAAGAAGTCAGGAGGAGAAAAAAATGTGTATGAGATTCCTAAGAGTAAGGGCATGGAGAGACAAAAGGCAGGAGGAGAGTAGGAGATAAGAGTGTCAGGTTGCAGTGAGAAATATGGGACATTATGTCGATAGAGAAAGAGCGAGATATTTGTGCAAGAAAGGAGAGAAAGGAGAGAGAAGAAGTCAGGAGCTAATAGCGAGGATGAAATGTGAAGCATGAAGGGTTTTAAAAGGTTCTGACTTCCTCAGGAGAAGAGAATGTGTGAATTTTGTGGAAACGGGTATGCAAAGGATGGGCACCGGTTGGAAGAATGTGTGGGTGTTGAAAGGCGTGGGATAAGCATGCAGGTACTATTGCATGAAAGAGGGGATAAGAGGGCGAATGTATGGGCGAGGGAAGTGTTGGAAAAGATAGAGAAGAAAGGAGGGATGGAGGAAGAAAGATGTATAAGGAGGAGAGGAAGTAGAAATAAATTTACCGTAAATAATGCAAATAGTAGATAAGGAATAGCAGAAAAGATATGGTAAATAAGAAATAGGTAGGAATCGCGAAGGCAAAGTTTGTCAATGCGAGGCTGGCGAAAGGTAGGGAAATGCGGGCGAGGCGAAGCGAGAAAAGCAAGGCGACAAGAACAAGCAAGCGGTCATAGTATTAAGATATGGGTGGATGGTATTGTATAGCGTGCGGATCAGATATTCAGCTCAATACAGATAATACAAAAAAGTATAATAGTGAACAAAGAAAGTTTTTTTGTCAGTATTTGGATCCGGAAATAGCTCTTGATGAGGGTAATTGTTTTTAACTTTGGTGAGGCTGAAAAGAGTATAGCGCAAAGGGTTTGCTATTAAGTAGGTCTCTAGGCAATGATTTGTTATGTCTTCCGGGCTGTTAAATATATACATGGATATATGTCTGAGAACAGCTGTCTTAGACGGAGAAAGTGTTGATCTGGAGACAGTGGTAGTGGATAAAATGGCGTTTGCAGATTGATAAGATTGTCACGGCAGAATCAGTCGAAGATTTTTAGAGAATGATGAGTGGACTGGATACTAGCATAAAGAATATAGGTTTCAAGATAACCATAAACAAAACAAAACCTATTTTGTTTAAAAGAAGAGGTAATATTAGAGCATACAACATTGCCTCAAACCCAGAGATAATTAAACAAGTTGATGATTTCACGTATCTTGAAAGTGTATCAACTGCTCACGGAAAGATAGATGCAGAGATAACCAGACTCATAAACAAGGGTAGGAAGATAATCTGCAGTGAAGAAGCCATCCTCAGAAGTAATATTGAAATAAAAAAAGCTAACATTGTTATATATGATTCTGTATTTGTACTTACTGTGCTGTATAGTAGCGATACCTGAACGTATCAAAAAAGGATAGAAATAAAGTGTACGTGGTTGGCTTGCAAATTCTTCGAAATATGTGCGGTGAAACTCCAATGTATATAGTACGTAATAAGTGGGTTTTCAAAGAATGTGGTGTAGATTAAACACCGATTGACAAGATTGTAAAACTCTTTGAGGTAGTTTCTTCTCTACAGCTGAGTGAAGAAACGCATTGTTCGCAACGTCACATCTGGTCGGTAAGGAGGAATCCTAAAATTTTTCCTTTCTGGAGAGGTTTGACCTGGAGAACTTTGGTCACCACAGGAAAAAATTTAGCTGGACTTCAAGAAATCAGCACAAACGTAATTAATCCTTTTCGTTCATTGGAGCGCATGTATTTTATTTGATTTTGTATTGTTCATGGCTACCAGGATGATTAGCTATGGGCCCAACTTAACGCATGCGTGTAGAAGATACCTCCATCGCACATGTTTAAGATGTCAACGAATAGCTGTTGGCCATGAATAATAGAAAATGCTGTAAAACCTGCCCCTGGAGATGTGTGATCCTCTTTATCGCTGATAAAATTTGGCTACACAGTGTGGGCACCTTTTCATTTGCAGTTCGATGGATGATTCGAACAAAATTTTATTCCAGATCAAGTTCATATCTACGTTACTAGTGCCTTCAATTCCAATTAAAAGGTACCCTGTCCTCTAGCAAGCCATAACTTTTGATCCTCAAACCGATCGAAAGATTGTCAAGAAACTATATTTTCTTTCTTTTTAATGGAATGCGAAACTCTTGGAAAGAACTTCACTAAGTGGCAAAACTTTTTCATTCATTGGAAATTTTTTGGAATCTCCTGTTGATCAAAAGTTTTATTCTGAAACCGTTGCTTAACTTTCAACATTATTTTTTTTCCAATTTTTGATTCCGGAACTTTTGACAACGTTCAATACATACATAATTATCAAAAGTTTCATTATTTCCCACTTCTTGTTGGGGTATGCCAGAACTTTTGGCAGCTGATGAAATATTTTATAACTTTTTATTTGAACGTTCAATAAATTATTGTGTAGTTACCAGACCACACAATTGAACCCAAGTTCGTGAATGTTATTCCAATTATATTTGAATAGAAACAATTTGCCTATGTCAGTGTTTGGGAATGAGAGGCTATTGGTTGAATTCTATTAGAGTGGATATCAGAAGTTTATAAGTGATACCCTAATCTCTTTGTTATTGTATAACTGACTTCGTATTGACTAAGTATTGTTAACTGTGCACTTCTAACTCGAGAAATGACTGAAAATTCAATCATTTGAAATGTTTGTGCCATTGAATCGAGACTAGTTGTCAGCAGCTTAAAAAATCAGGAATAGATACTTAAGCACATACAAATTAGAATTATACAGTCTAAATATTCTGATTATTCGGTTTACACCAAAAGTATGAAAATAAGATATTTCATATTACGAAATGTATTATTCATATTTGTTTCAAAAATTCAATGTGTGAATTTTCAAAAAACTTATTGATTCGAAAGTCACTTTTTTTTACGCTGAAATCAGAAATAAAAATAAAACAAAAATAATAATAATAACAAATTAGAATTACATTTTCGGTGTACACCAAAAGTATGAAAATAGAAGATTTCATATAACTAAATACTACTAATTCATATTTGTTCAACTATTGTGCAACTTCACTATTGTGCAACTAACTTTTCACAAATAAAAAGTACACGTTGAACCTCATCGACTGAAGTATTCAAAATTTCAAGAAATTCTAGAAACCTATCAGGATTTACATCAAGAACTACAACTGAACCAATGCTGTAAATAATTCTATTTATGTCTACCCATTAAACGTCCAACCAGGGCCCTTAACACTTATCAATAGACAAAGCATCCTGAACTATATTGAAATGAGTGCTTAATGAAGTACACTCCAGGTTGTAACCATAGCTGAGGAAGGCTGTCATTTTCAACCCCTCAAAAATATGAAAAATCGGAAAAAATTCCAAAACATGTTCAAAGCTGTTTACGTGAAATACTAAACGTGCATTTTGTAGAATTTGATGGTAAATGACTGTAAAAACAGTTCCAGCCCCCTAGCTACCAGGGAAATCAGTTATTTTTAACTCCTAACAATTGACTGTTTTCCTCAGCAGCTGAGGGACAAAACTTTTTTTTACAGTTATTGATCATTGAAATTTACAAAATCCTTGTATGAGATCTGAGGTAAGAAGCTTTGAACACGTTTTGGAACTTTTTTCTGATTTTTGATATTTTTGGGGGTTGAAAAAGACAGCCTCCGCCGACAGATAGGGCGATGGAACTTTTTTCGTAATTACTCAACATCAGAATGTAGAAAATGCGTGTTAAAGAATCTCGGTTAGAAGCTTTGAACACATTTTGGAATTCTTTTTCGATTTTTGATCTTTTTGGGTGTTGAAAATGACAGGCTCCTCCGGCAGATAGGAGGATGACACTTTTTTTTGTAATTATTTAACATTAGAATGTACAAAATTCATGTTTGGGATTTTAAGTAAGAAGCTTGGACCACGTTTTGGAATTCTTTTCCGATTTGGGATCTTTTTGGGTGTTGAAAATGACAGCCTCACCCGGCAGATAAGGGCATAAAACTTTTTTTGTAATTGTTCAATATCAGAATGTACAAAATCAGTGCTTTGGATTTCAGGTTAGAAGCTTCAAACACGTTTTGGGATTTTTTCCGATTTTTGATATTTTTGGTGGTTGAAAATGACTCCTTCCCCCGGCATATAGGAGGATGAAACTTTTTTTTTTATTATTCAACATTAGAATGTACAAAATCCATGTTTCAGGTTTTAGATTAGAAGCTTTGAAAACATTTAAGAATTGTTCATTGATTTTTGGCACTACGGAGTTTAAATTGATTGCTTTTTCAGGCAGCCGAGGGGCGAAACTTTTTTCACAGTTATTGATAATTTGAATTCACAAATTCCATGTTTAAGATTTTAGGCAAAAAGCTTCAAACACGCTATTGAATTTTATCCCGATTTTTGATATTTTTGGGGTTCGTAAATGACACCCTCCTCCGGCAGATAGGGGGATGAAACTTTTTTTGTAAATATTCAACATCAGAATGTACAAAGACTATATTTAAGATTTTAGGTATAAAGCTTTGAAAACATTTTAGAATTTTTTATTAATTTCTGGCACTCAGGGGTTAAAATTGGTTGCTTTTCCCGGCAGCTGAGGGGCGGAAATTTTGGTACAGTTATTAATAGTTGGAATGCACAAAATCCATGTTAAAGATTTTAGGCAAAAAGCTTTGAACACGTTCTGGAATTTTTTCCGATTTTTGATATGTTTGGGGGTTGAAAATGATACCCTCTCTCGGCAGATAGGGATATGAAACTTTTTTTGTAAAGATGCAACATCAGAATGTACAAAATACATAATTCAGATTTTAGATAAGAAGCTTTGAAAATATTTTAGAATTTTTTATTGATTTTTGGCACTAAGGGGTTCAAATTGACTGCTTTTTCCGGCAGTTGAGGGGCGAAACTTTTTTTACATTTATTAATAATTGGAATTCACAAAATCCATGTTTAAAATTTTAGGTAAGGAACTTTGAACACGTTTTGGAATTCTTTATTGATTTTTGGCACTTAGGGGTTGAAATTGACTACTTCCCCCGGCAGCTTAGGGGTGAAATGTTTTTTAGAGTTATTGATAATTGAAATTCACAAAATCCATGTAAAGGTCTTAGGTAAGGAGCTTTGAACACGTTTTGGAATTCTTTTTCTGATTTTTGATATTTTTGGGGCTTGAAAATGACGGACTCCCCCGACAGATAGGGGGATAAGACTGTTTTTGGAATAATTTAGCATCAGAATGTATAAAATGCATGTTTAAGATTTTAGGTTAGAAGCTTTGAACACGTTTTGGAATTTTTTCCGGTTTTCGATATTTTTGGAGGTTGAAAATGAGAGCCTTCCCCTGTAGATAGGGGGATGAAACTTTTTTTGTGATTATTCAACATCAGAATGTGCGAAATCTATGTTTAAGATTTTAGATAAGAAGCTTTAAAAACATTAAAAAAGTTTTTATTGATTTTTGGCACTTAGGGGTTGAAATTGAATGCTTTTCCTGGCAGCTAGGGGGACAAAAATTTGTTTTCAGGTATCTGGGACCAAAACCATCTAAATACGTGCGTTTTATTTAAAGTAGGAACATTTTTTATTTTCCGTTTACCATAAACGTTGCAAATTTTAGTTCCATCTTCAGAGGGCTATAGAGTTGATTTTACTGAACAGGTAGTCAGAGTTCGTACTCTTGTTCAGTAGAATCATCAGAACGCTGTTAAGTGTTTCTGAACCAAGGAGTATTTGCTGTTACTATAAATCAGCTTACTAAACGCAAATAGTAGCATATACTCAATCAGTTCTCTGATGTCATAACAATGTTCATGGCATATGAAAATGCCCTATTAGATAACAATATACCTAACTTCGATCTCTATGTTTATGTAAATGTATTTTTATTGAATATTGATTTCTGGAATAAGTGATTCTTACGAAACATTTCCAATTCGAGAAAATATTGGAAATTCAGTAATCAACTATATCGATTTCTGAAAATTCGATGTTTGGTAATGGAAATGTCCAAAAAAGAATGGTGAGTGACGATTTATGAAGTTTGGAAATCTGAGTCTGATAATATCATAAAGTTTGAACTCATAAAAAGACAATAGTGAGATTTGTGAATTTCCTTGAAGAAAATACTAAAGTAAAAGCCTGGTATGTTAAACAAAGCGTCATGTTGGCATTTATCAATAACTAAATGATGCAAAGTTAGGAAATATTATCTTTCGTGAGCCCTTAATTCTCCATTTAATTTTGTATCTTTTCCATTGAAAATCATCTCAAGGCGACGTAAGTACCCCCAAAGTTTTTCTTCTATAATTGTAAATTCAATTTTTAATCATCTATGATAACCTTATTCAAATGAATGAACTTTCCTTGCTTGTTGTGAGTCAGTTAATTCCCATTTGTGCACAATGCACATATGACGTTAAAACAGTGAAACAGTGTTTTCTGCAAACTCCCATAAATACATATCTACAAGTTAGCGCGAGAAATGCAAAAACTACCCACATTTCCCCTGGCTCGCTAAATTTTTCGACAGGAATCCGTTATTAATCCATATATTGCTAGCATTCGGTTCCGATTGTACTCTTTATCCACCACCGCCGTCATTATCTGTTCCGCGCGAGGACCAAATTTAAGAAAGATTCATACCGGCATCCCGCTGGAGCTGGCCTTCGTCCAATCACCATTCACTTTTGCTTGCTTTTGCCCATGGGCTCTAGATAAAACCCCTATATGTCGCACCAGGGCTGTTGGGTCATATACGGTTTCACAAATGGCGCTTGCGCCCACCGTGACGTACTTTGTGGCGCGTGCGCTGCATTTTTGTTTTATCTATAAGGGCAGCTACCCTCATCGAGGGTGGTTAGTTCTCACCCGTCTCGGGTCCGGGAGGTTGTCGGAAAGCTCGCGCTGAAAATTCACACAACCAAAACCGTGCATTCATCAAATTTTCGGGAATTTTTCTATTAAAAATTATCCTTAGGATATACCAACGCATGGTTTCTTTCTCGAAATTCCCATTTTGATGGAGTGTTTGGAGTAACAAGTTGGAAATTCGTGAACCGCAGTGCAGATGTTCAGGAACCGGAAGCCGGATATTTGAAGGATAAGGTTAGCAAGGTTTATTGGGAACAAATCAAAAGCACTTTCACCGCCTGGGGAATCTATTCTATTTGAGAATCTTGTATCAATAATTCAGAATCGGGCACGAAAAAATTACATTGAGAAAAAATTCATGAGAAAGAGTACATGAAAGAATGATAATTGATGAAAGGTAAATAATATGACCAAACGAGAACATGAGAGATATTTTCAAATCTGTTTGACGATTCTTTAAAACAAATTTTTTCATGAGATTGAAGAGTATTCAAATAGCTAGTGATAAGGGAAAAGAGCGAAGTATTAAAGGAGATAAAGTAGACATGAAAGACAAATGAATACCCTAAATGCAAATTAAATAATAAGAGATCACTGGCATATGAAGATAATTTATAATACAACTAATTGAATCCGATATTCCCCATCCCGTTCTGGTAATGTTTTCCTAGCATAACATCCTCGGAGCTGGTTTCCCAGCAAAACAATAACTTAGGATACTGTAACCCTAATGCACTGTATATCTTACCTGGAATAATAGAGTAATCTTATGCAAAAATAATAACTTTGTAGACAAATAATGTGTTAAACAAATACACTTATCTAAATTAATCGATACAAGAAATGCCTAACTCTTTCCGACCGCAAAGATTGAAACATTGCAAAAATTGACAAGCACTTTACATTCGCATTTTCGAGATGCATTTTTCCATTGTTAACAATAAGCGATACTATTGGTTTTTAATCTGCATATGAAGCGTCAGTTATATGGCATGAAACGCGATAGCGGAAAATACAAATAACATGACATGAAACGCAAATAAGAACGCGACATGCGACATGAATAACAAAAAGGCATGCTACACCAACATGATGGAAAGATAATTTTTAATCTGGAGGATAGGTTTCGTTGCATAAAAAATGGGTTTTTTCTATCTCTGCATGTTATGGTATCAATTTTGAAACTTTTTTTTTTGTTAGAAATTATGTTCCAAAATGTTTCCATTCATATTGCTATCATTGAAATCATTCAATAAACTTCAAAACAGGAATAAAGGGATGTGCAAGATACTCGAATCGTCGAGTAAAGTCGTCAGTGTCTTGGTATTATATAATACAGAATAAGATAGAACCTCCTATTTATCAATCCTCTTTCTTTGATCCGAAATCCTTTCGAATAGATTGCAGATACTAAGGAGAATCGGAACGGGAAACAGAGCGTGAAATTTTACACTCGAAAAAATTTGAGTATAGAACGTTCCATATCGTGCAGATACCTTCCGTCGAAGCGTGCTTAAAGATTCCAGTTAATTAGCTCCTAGCTTGTATTTCGCGATGGATCGCCAGGAATGGAAGTTGGAAAATGGGACATCAGGACTAATTAATTCGGATGGATCCTATTGTTTAATAAGCAGTAATGAATCGCAAATTCTGGGATTGTATTGTTTGTCAATTAGATTGCCAGCTTATACTTCCGTAGAAATGTCGTTTGGCATATTGTTTTTTTTTTTTTTTTTCTAAAGTGTATCATCATCATCAATTAGTACTAGCTTCTTTAGGGTATGCAAAATTAGGAATGCTGATAATAACATATCATGGAGTTGTCGTGTCAAATCTCAAATACCTAAAGGATGAAATATTACAGAAGATGTTAAATTTTTACACCGTAAGTGGATTTGTACAGTAGATGTCAAGTTTCCAGTTCAGATTCTAATACGTTGAATAACCTCTCGCCTACTTTGACCAACCTGCCGGGATTTCCCCACTAGCCTAACTTTACCCTCTCATCCAATATCCATTCACGTGGAAGTATTTATAGTGAATATCGATAACACCTATTTATTCACAAGCTCTCTCAACTTTTGAACATCAAAAAATTAATAACAAAATGTCTATACATAATAACTGAAGACTTCGTTCCTGTAGGTTATAGGATGTGTTTTATTGCCGATTTTTGAAACTTTGGTATTTCAATACATATTGGGGAATCTTTAATTAAGGAAACTATATTAAAAATCCTAATTTTTTTAAAATATTGCTCCTTGTTATTGGAATTGAATTTGTAGAATAAATATACATTTGAAACACTTTTGGAATGCATTGGAAGGAAGGATGTCTGAGAAATTTAACTGTCCAACTTTGAAATTCAAGATTGTAGCATAAATGAAATTTTGCATCTCTTTTATAATCCTTGGGGGAACTTTTCCTTGAGGAATGAAAGAAAAGTACTTTTTATGTCTTGATGCTTGAAAGTTGAAATCTTGGCCCTTGGAGAAATTTTCCTTGAATTTCCGTTATGACCGATATAATTCTAGGGTTTGATAATTAAAAGTCGGAACATCTTAGTAGCAAGGAAGGTTGTAGAATCGTTTTATGTACCATGAATGTCTCTCCATAGCTCGGTTATGAAATCCTTTCAGGAGGGAATGAAGACAGATGCGCTTTGACGATCGCATCTCGTTAGGCGTCCTGTTGCGTGGAATTTCGTAGCCGGGAATAATAACGGAGCTGAAGTAGATTCCGTAACGGGTTGTGTTGGTGCATGGAAAGCGCTCTGTTCGAGTTACCGCATTGTAGTAAAAGTTAGCGCCCGACTAAAACGGGAGCTTGAATTGCGGGTAAAACGTATGACACTGCCAGTGACATTTACCGCAAATGCGGTATCACCTACAGCTACTGATGACCCAGAAATAATTTCCGATGATTGAAACTCGATCGATTTTCATTACATGCGATCATCAGCATTTCAGCCGGTTTCGATTGTTGCCATCTCTTCGAAATTACGCTGGAGATATTTGCAATCATTTTCAGTCATATTGCAGTCACGTTAAAAATTGCGGATAAACTTCCGATTAGGGTCCACCTCCGAAATCCTTCACACTGCGTATATCTGTGTATTCTGCTGCGCTGATTACGAATATGATAGTAAAAATTGGCGACTAGGCGATTTTCATGGTCAAACCATGAAAATACCATAAAAATCATGGTTTTTTGCGTTTATCTCAGGTAATATGCAAAATTTCAAAAAAAAAATCAAACAATAGTTGTAGACCTCATCCAGATATACATTTTTAGTGTTGTACTTTTTTTTCTACAGATTATAGTTTCCGAGAAAATCAGTGATATCTCGATTTTCATTAAAAAAACCCATACAATTCATGGCTTTTTGCCTTTATAACAGACAATGTCCAAAATTTCACGAAATTTTTCAAACAGGAGGGGTGGGTGACATTTGGAAAAGGTGACAGATAAACATTATTTCTATAACCTGTCACAGGGGTGCCTTCCCGCCCCCACGAGACTTGGGAAAGGGGTAGGTATGTGACATTCATTATTTCGGGGGCGAGTGACAGCACCAATTCATTCCATCTTACTTTTCTCGTTGAATTGTCTGAGTACTTTTATTTTAACTATTTTTGTTTACGAAAAAATAAACTCTCTTCCCGCGGTGAAGAGCGTGATTAGGCACCAAGCCGAAACCAATGGACGTACATACCTCGAAAATGATCACTCGTATAAAAAACAATTGCAAAAAAAAATATGCGTTTCGATAAAGTCTACATTTTTTGTTTGAAACATTTTTTGAAATTTCGCATATTACCTGAGATAAACGCAAAAAACCATGATTTGTATGGGGTTTTCATGGTTTCACCATGCAAATCGCCTGGTCGCCAATTTCCACTATCATATTCGTAATCAGTGCATCAAAATACATAGGTATACGCAGTGTGCAGAATTTTGGAGGTGGACCTTGATCGGAAGTTCATCAAAATCGCTTTTAACAATATATTTGAAACCACTGGTAGTCTTTTTTATACTTAGTATTTATATCTTTGCTCCATTGTTTGCCAAATTACTGTCATTTTTCGGCGATAGAAAAACTCGCAAGCGATCTCCCTCCCATACAAGTGGGGAGAGTCGGACCTTCTGATTGGTCGGCTGCTCCTCTCTTTCACTGGAATGCGGTGAAAATCCGCTGCTAGCTGAATCCTAGGAATTTTTTGGTTCTGGGGATTCAGAACTGAAGCTGATTAACCGAATTGGATTCTCTAATATTCTAATTGAAAACACAGTTATAAAATACAACTACCATCATTTTGGTCTCAATTATTTACAAGTACTAAAACTAAAATCAGCTGACTGCAATAGTCGTTATAATATAGAATGTAACACTTTATGTTAAATGCTTGACATCCTGCATTCGAACAATTTATTTATTTTCCAACTGAAAAAGACTGTCTCATAAAAAAAGTTATAGTTGATATTCCAATCAAAAAAGGCATTTGTTTAAGAAAAAAGTTGAAGTGAACCAAAAAGCCAAAATATCAACAAAACACTTAAAGTCTAACCAAAACAGAATAATTAATAACCAAGCAGATGTACTTCAAGGCCACAAAGACGGATTTTCTACGCAACTGTTAAATTTTCTGCCAAATTGTTAAGTTTTTAACCAAAAAAGATAGAATTCTTTCCCAAGCAGTTGTATTTTTTACAAAAAAAGAAGAGTTTTTGAACCAAAAAGACGAATTTTCAACCACGCAATAAAATTTTCCACCAAAATAGTAAAATTTTGAACCCAACAGGATCAATTTTTAACAAAAGAGTTCAAGTGTCAACCAAAAAGGATGGATTTTCACTAAGATTGTTGAATTTTTAATGAATAAGATTTATTTTCAACCAAGGAGAGAAATTTTGAAGGAAATTTCGACTTGTAGACTAAGATCTCTCAGTCGAAAACGAAGACAAATTTCAACCAATTTGTTTAATTTTCTTGTCAAAAGGACAAATTTCTTACATGAAGTACGTCAGATACCATCCCCATTTTCAAGTCCAATAGGAGGTGAAAGTCGACGCTCTGACTGATCACAGAAATAATGTAGATCACACACCTTCCCCTTTTCCCAAGTCTTGTAGGAACGGAAAGTCACCGCTGTGACTAGTCATAAAAAATAATATAGGTCGTACACCTTCCCCTTTTCCAAAATCTCTTGGAAGGCGGAAACTTACTGCTATGAATGCTCATAGAAATAGTGTAGGTCACATACCTTCTTCCCATTTCCCAAGTCTGATGGGGACGGACAGTCACCACTGTGACTGGGCATAGAAATAATGTAGATCACATACCTTTCCCCAAGTCTCCTGGAGACGGAAAGTCACCACCGTGACTGGGCATATGAATAATGTAGGTCACGTACCCTCCCCTTTCCCCAAGTTTCTTGGTGTTGGAAAGTCACTGCTGTGACTAGTTATAAAAAATAATGTAGTTCGTAACCTTCCCCCTTTCCCAAGTCTCGTGGGGGGGGGGGGTCACCACTGTGACTAGTCATAGAAATAATGTAGGTCACATACCTTCTCCCCATTTTCCCAAGTCTCGTGGGGGCGAGAAGTCACCGCTGTCAACGGTCATAGAAATAATGTAGGTCACATACCTTCTTCCCCTTTTCCCAAGTCTTATGGAGACGTAAAGTCACCAATGTGACTGGGCATAGAAACAATGCAGGTCACATACTTTCCCCTTTCCCCAAGTCTCTTGGTAGCGAAAAATCACCGCTGTGACTAGTCATAAAAAATATAGTAGGTCGTACCCCTTTTCCCAAATCTCTTGGGGGAGGGGGAGGGGGGGTGTCATCAATGTGACTGGGCATATAAATAACGTAGGTCACATAACTTTCCCTTTCTCCAAGTCTCTTGGGGGCGGAAATTCACCGCTGTGACTAGTCATAAAAAATAATATAGGTCGTACACCTTCCCCTTTTCCAAAATCTCTTGGGGGGCGGGAACTTACTGCGATGAATGGTCATAGAAATAGTGTAGGTCACATACCTTCTCCCCATTTTCCCAAGTCTCGTGGGGGCGGGAAGTCACCGCTGTCAACCGTCATAGAAATAATGTAGGACACATACCTTCTTCTCCTTTTCCTAAGTCTAATGGAGACGTAAAGTCACCAATGTGACTGGGCATAGAAACAATGCAGGTCACATATTTTCCCCTTTCCCTAAGTCTCTCAGGGGCGGAAAATCACCACTGTGACTGATCATAGAAATAAAATAGGTCAGATAACTTGCCATTTTCCCAAGTTTCGTGGGGGCAGAAAGTCACCGCTGTGACTGGTCATAGAAATAATGTAGGTCGTACACCTTCCCCTTTTCTCAAGTCTAATGGAGACGTAAGGTCACCAATGTGACTAGGCATAGAAATAATGCAGGTCACATACCTTCGCCTTTCCCCAAGTCTCTTAGTGGTGGACAGTCACCGCTATGACTGGTCATAGAAATAATGTAGTTCGTAAACCTTCCGCTTTTCCCAAGTCTAATGGAGACTTAAAGTCTCCAATGTGACTGGGCATAGAAATAATGTAGGTCACATACCTTTCCCTTTCCCCAAATCTCTTGGGAGGCGGAAAGTCACCGCTGTGACTGATCATAGAAATAATGTAGGTCACATACCTTTCCCTTTCCCCATATCTCTTGGGGGGCGGAAAGTCACCGCTGTGACTGATCATAGAAATAATGTAGGTCACATACCTTCCTCTTTCCCCAAATCTCATGCACCTTCCCCCTCTCCCAAGTCGGGTGAGAGTAGAAAGTCACCGCTGTGACTAATCATATAAAATTTTGGAAGAAAATTCAACTATTTAGTTGAAAATTGACCTATTTTGTTCAAAATGCAACATTCTTACTTGAAGTATCAGGAATTTAATAATTTCAAATTGAATTTAATATAGTGTTATATACCATGTTTTAACGACTATTGCAGTCAACTGATTTTGATTTTAAAATTAGATTGATCATAACCTTGTAGTACTTGTAAATAATTGAGACCAAAATGTTTTATGGTAGACGTATTTTATAACTGTGTTTTCAACTAGATTATTAGTCATAGAGAATTCAATTCGGATATTTAGCTTCGGCTCTGAATTCCCAGCAATGCAACGTTCCTAGAATTCAGCTAGCAATGGATTTTCGCCACATTCCAGTGAAAGAGAGGAGCAGCCAACCAATAAGAAGGTCCGACTCCCCCCACTTGTATGCGCGCGAGATTCTTTGCGAGTTTTTCTATCGCCAAAAAATGACAGTAATTAGGCAATCAATGGAGCAAAGATAGAAATACTGAGTATAACAAAGACTAACAGTGGTTTTACAAATTTTTGGCCACCAGAAACGAGTAAAATTAATATTTAATATATCATTTCCGGGATGACTAGCCAAATGGCGAAAATGGGCTAGTCGTCCCAAAATTCGGGACGACGAGACGCAGCCTTTGCTATAACGTTTTAATAATTTGGAACGACATTCTTCAAAGAAATATTCAGAACTTTAGCACTGAGGGTAAGTCAATTGATGAATAGATGAATAATATTCGAATGTTCGCATTGCGGAATTCGAAGAGTATGGGAGAACATTAAGAAATATCTAGGAAATTTTCACCCTCGTAGTACATATCTTGTGAATTAATTATGAAGAAAGCGCAGTCGATATCTTGCCGAGTGAGCAGGTTCTTCCATTAAAACCCTTTTTACGTGACTTGAATCCGAATGGACGATTATGGATGATGGCTCCTTCATATTCTCGTTTTCATTCCTTCCCAGACATTCCCAGGCGGTGACGAGTGCTAGTAGCGTATTATGGGAATGGGTGGTGAAAAACTGTAAGGGTCTCGATCAGTTTCTTTTTTTTACAGATTCTGCACATACATAGAAGGGGATTTTTCTAAGAGGAGTCAGGATCTTTTTGTATTAGACTTTGGAGTTTCCTCGATGCCTCCATCCTGAAGAGAGAGTGCTTCATTTCTTGAAGAATCACCCATCAGAATTTTAGGAAAAAAAGACCGAGGACAGTGAATAGGAAAAGATGGGAATTCCCGACGTGGAGCAGGCCAAAAGGCGATTGCAAGACATTCTGAGGAAGGCACAAAAGTTGGAGATTCCGACACAGGAAGTTATTTCGACGAGGACGGCAAGGAAACTACTTGCTAGGTCAAAGAACGCACTGACTTGGACGATTTGGATTGGAATCTTTGTCCTCATGCTGTCTGGGGTCGTTTATGCTCGCTGGCCAACGCAGGAAGTTGAAACTGTCAGAACTGTCCTCAGGAGAACGGTGAGTTGAGTTTAGAATGAATGGTAAAAATAATTCTAGAATTTTTTTCAGGATCTTGGAAAATTTTTCTGGCAAAAACCACAAAATATCTTTCAACTTTGAAATCAAGCCTTAGGAATTGACGATTGAATTATCGTCTGTAAAAGAACTGAATGTTGCCTTATAGCACCGAATTTCTTTTTCATATTTTCTTAAATATATACACTGTGAAAAATTAGTTGAAAATTACGAGTTGGTTTGCAAATGTTTCACCGTCATTCATGTGGTAATTCTAAAAGTTTAATGCACTCTCAGAAATTTCCTTCCAGCGATAAGGGGACAGTTTCACGGTTAAAATGCTATCGGTTGAGAATAAGAGTTGGAAACAGATACTTTAACGGTTAAAGTGCGAGTCATTCGACTAAGAAACGTTTGAACTATAAGCGACTCTACTTTAACGCATAGCAGATGCAGTTTTAACGGATAAAGTGTGACGTACTTTTACCATAAAACTATTTGGGAGTATCGAATCGTTCAAGGTTGAATGTATGTGCCCATGCGTGGAATAGCAACACCATGCTTTCAAAATGCGATACTTTCACAATCAGAGTGCATACTCTTAGCGTTAATCTAAGAATCATTCCACGGTAAAAGTGATCATCTTCCAAAGATAAAAAGCGTGACTCTATAGTTTAGACGACATCATTTCAGCGTTAAAATAGATCTTTCAAGAGTGGAAAGAATCTGCATTTAAAGTATCTTACTCTAACGTTCAGAGGATCGACTTTATCGTTGAAAGGGAATTTCTGAGAATGTGTAAAATTGCAGTAATTGCAGTGCCATATTACAATATTTGTAGCAACTTCACCATAAGAGTATAATATTACCACATGAATCAGTTGACATAAAAATGCAAGCAATTAACGTGGTAAATTTCAAGCGTATTGTAAACGATATGATCACGCAATTTTTCATGATTTTTTTAAAAGCACAATACGTGCTGCGATCCAATTCGCATGGCGAGAGTATGAAAGGTGAAAGATGGGAATTTTACCAGAATTTTTCAATTCCACACTTATAAGCTTAAAGTGCGCCATTAAACAAAATAAATTGGCGGGCGGACATCACTCATCAGCAATACCCAAAAGGAAGTTTCAAATTGAACAGTTTCTGATTATATATTTGAAAATTCCATACTACAATTTTGTTCAGTTCAATAATTTCAATTTAGGATGGTTTTGAATTGAATGTGCTTTAAACGAGAGAGTTGAAAAATGAATGATTCCGGAGTATATAAATATCTGATTTCGAAATTGAACATTTTCAAAGAGAGTTTATTTCAAAATGGTAGGAATTAAAATTATGTTATTTCTGATTCGAAGCGTTCAAACTCAAATAATTGCAGATCACAATTCTGGAAAATAAGAATTTTCTAGATGGAGAGGGTTCAAATTATTTTGAATTTATGAAGTGTTTGAAAAGAAACATTTTTCAGCTCAAATCATTCAAAATTTGGAAATATTACCTTGAATTAAAATTTTGGAAATGAAACTAAAAAATGGTACCTACACATCAGAACATTCTAAATTGTTTACGGAATTATGGAGTATTGAATAATTTCAAATAATTATCTTTCAAAATTGAACATTTTTGAAGAGAGTATAATTTCAAAATGGTAGGAATTAAAATTATGTAATTTCTGATTCGAAGAGTTCAAACTGAAATTATCGCAGATCACAATTCTGGAAAATAAGACTTTTCTAGATGGAGAAGGTTCAAATTATTTTGAATTTATGAAGTATTTGAAAAGAAACATTTTTCAGCTCAAATCATTCAAAATTTGGAAATATTACCTTGAATTAAAATTTAGGAAATGAAACTAAAAAATGGTACCTACACATCAGAACATTCTAAATTATTTACGGAATTATGGAGTATTGAATAATATCAAATAATTATCTTTCAAAATTGAGCATTTTTAAAGAAAGTTTAACTTCAAAATGGTAGGAATTAAAATTATGTAATTTCTGATTCGAAGCGTTCAAAGTCAAATTATCGCAGATCACGATTCTGGAAAATGAGACTTTTCTAGATGGAGTAGGTTCAAATTTTTTTGAATCTATAAAGTGTTTGAAAAGAAACATTTTTCAGCTCAAAGAGTTCAAAATTTGAGAATATGACCTTAAATTTAAATTTTAGAAATTAGAATAAAAAATGGTACAAATCAGAACATTCTAAATTATTCACGGAATTATAGAGTATTGAATAATTTCAAATAATTATCTTTCCATATTCAAAAATCGCAGATCGAAATTTCATTAAAAACAACAATTCTAAATTGGAAGAATAGATTCTCGAATAAAAATCGTTCACGGTTGAATAATTTTACATCATTAATCCCGAATGGAGAGGTTTTCAATTCTATCGGAATTTTCAGCTCTAAGTTTGAAAATATACATTAATAATTACGCATTCAAAGTCTTTCAATTTCAAATTGAATAAGTCTTGATCAGTATATGCCAAACATAAACATTACAATCAAAAATTTGGAATTTGCTTTGAATCAGAACCTACATAATTTGAATCCCTATCATTTTGGAATTATGCTCTCTCTAAAAATGTTCAATTCCGGAACCAGATATTGATATAATGCGAAATAATTCATTTTTCAACTCTTTCGTCTACAAAATATTCAATTTGAAACCCTCCCGAATTAAAATTATTCAACTGAAAAAAATTGTAGATTTGAATTCTCAAATATGTAACCTGAAACCATTCAATTCGAAATATTGCAAACTCATTAGCATAGTGTTATTGTTTTATGCAAAAAGCCAACTCCAGATTATCAGGAGATATTTGATTATTTATTTTACGAGAAAAGCGTAAAATTCAACTGCCCTGAAAGCGAGGTTCCGAGAATTTTCCCGTCTGTGAGTGATTTTAATGTATCAGAATAATTTTCAAATATTTTAGTAAAACTGCCACAGTAATCACGGGTATTTTTATGTCCACTGATCCATGTCGTAATTTTAAACCACTTTTTTTTACAGTGTAATTTTCTCATTTAAATGGGAGTCGTGCTTTCATGCTTTTAGACTGAAAAAAACTGAATTTCACGGATGAACTGAAGTAAACTGAGGTTATTGAATTCAATGTTTGTAATCCTTGAAGCGAATTTATTACATGCTGAAATTATCACTTACTATTGAGCATAATGGAATATTTGAACAAAGGCAGGAAACAAAGAAAAAATGAACCTAATTCGAATAATTTTTTTGAAATTTTGTTATTTTCATTTTGAAAAAAAAATTTGGGTCATCTTCCCCCCAAGGTGAGAATCCTAATTTAGAAAAACGTTTGCTTCCAAATACTTTATTTTCAAAACAACAGCTTTTGTCAAATTTGACCGTGTTGATTTTTTGAAAACTTCAAGTCTGAATATCGAATTAATAATCTGATGTGAATGTTTATTGAATTCATATTCCACATGCACTTTATCTTTATTGAAAGTCATAAAAAAATTTTGTAAGTTCTGTATTGATTATTTCAAAATTTATAACTCATTTTCTTAGACATTTCAAAATATTTAGGTCGTGATCTCGAACTTTCCAGTTCACTGCTCTGTCTATTAAAAATGATAATTTCCGGTATTTGATATCATGATTGTAAAAAACAAATATAGCCATTTAAAGTGTAGAAGAGCCCTTTCTAGTAGTTGAGATATTACTTTCTAGGTATTTTTTCTTCCAAACCTCATTCGTTGACCAGTTTATCTCTTGAAAATCTCAGCAAGACGGCTTAGAGCTGAAAAGGTACTTCATTCATAAAAACTGACATCAAAAAAGTTTTGATCGACTTTTAAAGCATTTCAAAATGCCATTTCGCTTCTTTGCTGTTTCGAAGACTTATTTTTACTACTTTAGTCCTGAGAATGATTTCAACAGATTTCAGAAAGCCTAATTTATGCATTATACTAACGTACTGGAAACACGAGGAAAAACTCATTTCATAAAAACGATTTTATCAACTCACGGTTACAAATTTGACAAGCAAATGAAGTTTCATCAATATTGTTTAAGCAAGCAAAAAATGGATAATTTTTATCCTCACTGCTCGTAATTTGTATATTATTGGCGTCTTTCGAATATTATGTTGAGGACAAAATGTAGAAATTTTTTTCAAAGCTGACTTTAAAAACGACCTATTATGTGTTTCCTAAATACTGCCCTGTCTACAAATGTTCGAAAAAATTTATATAAAAAATTAACAGTAAATCATATATTCAGAAGAATGAAGAAGCTGTTCTAAGATTGATTTTGATACATGCAGGAAAATACCAACTTATTTATACAAATAAAATATCCAGTGGAATGAAGTCGCGTCTAGCTTCATCCGATTTGGCGAAATGAAACATAAATAATTAAATCCTTGAACTTAAGTTACTCAAAGCTGAGAAAAATATATCCAAATATGTACGTTTTTATCGAGGACGTGAACTTCATATTTTTATATAGGACATAATTATTTCTAATTAATTTTATATATCATTCAAGTTGAATAGGAGCTCTTTATACTAATCTAATTCTAATAAATATGGAATAATTGACTAACTGACTCTTTGTTGCAATGGCAGATGAAAAAAATAGAATAAAAGTTAAACTTTAATTGAAACTTTTATTCCAATCTCGTATACAATAATTTCTTCAGTACTATTATTTACGTAACATATGTTAGATTCAATTTTTTTTAAAATGCCTTTATCTCCCTGATCTTTCTCTTATCGTGTTTACTGTTGTCACTTATTTTATGTGACCAAAATAGGTTATTCAATGTTCATGAAGTATTATCAAATCACTGTTGCTGTTATTATAAGAATAATTTAAAATTTATGATATCATTTCTATTATTGAATTATCTTCATATATTCATGAAATATTTATTTCCATTATCATTATTGTTATCATTATTGTTATCATTATTGTTATCATTATTACTATCATTATTGTTATTATTATCAATATTATTATTCTTATTCCTATTATTATTATCATTCTTATTATTATTTGCAGGCTACGACTCAAAATTCTTTCCAGTTCTGAAAGTAGAGAAGACAAAAACTGACAGTGGACTGACTGTTGAAAAGAGAAAAATCTGGGTTTAAGGAGTCCATTTCTATCATTGGAGGCCAGAAAATATCATTATAATATAATTCGCTTAGCTATTATCTTATTGTAACTCTCTTGAATGAGAAAAATAAAAATTTTACAAAGAAGTAAAATTAATGAAATAAAAGCTACATTTTTTATAAAAGCAATCCTTGACTGTTGACTTATCCGATGTCTTAAATAATTATGCATCAAAACTATCAATTTTTCACCCTTCTTTTATACTTTATTTCAAAATGTTGGGAATCACTTCATTATTTTACTAATATGAATAACATAATTCCAATTGAAAATGTTTTATTTTGGATGTATCAATTTGAATTATCATTGGATACAGTGGATGTTTTTCTGATCCAACAAAATTGGATTCACATAGGGAAAATTTGTTCGTTCTGTAAAATAAACCAAATTAAACTGCATCAATTAAATAATATATTAATAATAGAATATGAAATAATGTTACTCACAATCTATGTGCATAATGCATATGCTTTGAAATGCTGAAAATACGTTCCTGGAAATTGGAGACAAATATCTGCAATCTATACCATTCGAACAGCACATATTTCCACTTGAAGAGTTGAGAACGGATAATTTTCTCTGGAACATTGCTGCATTCCTGCAATTACGTTTCGCATTTCAGAGGGAAAAATGCTTCTGTGATTCTGGAAAATACTAGTTATAAATTTTATCGAAATTTTTGTAAATAAAAAAGATTACATTTTCCTCGTTTTAATTAATCATTGTAAGACGAAAATTCAAAGTTTTTAATATTCGTTTATCAGTGATTAATTCATCTTATTCCTGAACTACTGTTATTCTTTATTTTTATAGCATGCTTTCTATTTTTTACTGAACGAAATGTCAAACGATTTCTTTTTTTCCAAAATTTTAGAAAGCTTTGTCAGGGTCTTGTAGCAGTTTACTATCAAAATCATAATTTTTATTAGAAACTTTTCCTTTATGATAGTATTCAAATATTTCCTTTCGGTATCTGAATGAAGAATGAAGAAATATTACATTTTGAATGCATGCACACAGTACGATCAAAAACCAATTCCACGTAACTGTATTGTGTATCTTTGTACAATGAATTCAGCTTATGAAACAATGAACTCATTGTTTTGCGAAGCCACATTCACAATTCACTCAAATAAATGGTTTTCAAAACATTATCTCATCCAATTCAGAGTACTCGGAAAAACATTTTGCTGAATAAATATTTATAACGAATGTAAGGGACATAAAGTGGCGACTGAAAAAAAATTTTGAACCTTTTTCGTTCAAACATTCATCAGAATAAAGTGTCCAAGTGTTCATAATTTTAACATTTTCAGTTCAACGATTCAACTTTCGGTGTGTAGTCCAGTATATTTAGTCGGATTCCTATATGTATTATTGCAATTCATTGGGTAAGAAAATTTTTTTTTGCCATCTTTCGCGTATAACAGTCGTATTTTTAATTCAATTAAGAAAACAGTTGATACCATTTTTCATGAGAAAAGTGACTGCTACAAATCAGTTTCTTTGATGTTCTCTCGTATTTTGCTTATTTGTTGCTTGAAAATTGTTTATAAAAATAAAAAGAGGGTTGAAAATTTCTTTGATCGAATATCTCTTTGATTTCGGTGCTATTGCAAAACTTCTAAAACAAAAGTTGTAATTCACATGATCCTCTTCAATTTTTGTTTGAAACTTTTTGTTTGCAAGAGAAATTTTTTACTTACCTAGCGTTTGAAAGTTGCGCGTACCGGCAATGGAGCTCAACAATTTTTCTCTTTCTTTTTCATTTTCATCAATTAACTATAATTATGACTATTTTTTGTGTGCATGATTTATATTGCAATTATCTTTTATTTGGTATTTTCATTTAGAATTTTTCTTGTTTCTAAACCTAACTTTGATTATTTTTTATTGGAATTTCAATCATTTACTACTGTTTAACATAATTTTATAGGATTATCCATATGATTTCTCTTGTTTGTTGGAAGAATAAATGAAAAATTCATTTTACAAACCTCACAATCTTTTATTTATGAATATGCAATCTGTAACGAAATTTCAAGGTTCTTGATCAGTTTGAGTTTTTTTCGTTTCACAAATTTACAAAAAATTGTATATTCCTTCAACATTTACGCTACTGTAGACATGCCCAAAAATTTCAACGTTGCAACAGTATTTTTTTGAAATTACTTTGATTATTATGAAAAAAATATCAATAATTTTTCAACTCGTCAGTTGGCATATTGCGTGAGTTTACGAAAATTATTTTGTTCATCATAATAATGTACCGACGAATTTCGAAAAACATGCATCTTATTTTACTACTTTTATCTAAATTTTTTTCCAAAAAATTATGTGGTGCTGAACTTTGAGATTTATTTGTTCAACAATTTAACGCTGCTATATGTATGCTGTTGATAATATTCGAGGCGCAGAAACATTGTTTGTGAAATTCAGAATATAAGAAAACATTCTGAAGGATTTGAAAATAATACATTTGCAAATAAACACAAGATTTTTCTCAAAAAAATTTATAAAATAACTCACGAGATATGAAAACTTTTGAGTAGAAGAGTTTTGGATTTTTTTTACTGTGAGGGAAAACAATAAAAAAATTTATTAAGCTCTGTAAGACATTTTTTTCGAAAGTGAATATTTATTAATAGACTGAAACAAAAACTTCTATGACCTAAATATTTTTGTGGTAAAATGATACTCGTAGAATTTTGAGGAATGAAGCATGAAAAAAACTGCCCAAATTTCACTTTGACTTCAAAAAATCTTAGTTCCTAAACATCGAATCTTGACTAAATGAGAATATTATTTCATATTGTTTATTTAACTTACGTGGTATTATAATTTTAGAGGTGAGTTAAATTACCAACATTCAGTATAAATCTATATTAGTCAAAGTTCGTTAGTTGAAAACTATGATTTTTGAAATCAAAGTGCAATTTTCGTCGTTATTTTAATTTTGTTCTCTTTTTGAGATTTATAATTTGACCAAAAATGGTCGTATCATCAAAGTTTTTGTTTACTCCATCTGCAAGGATAACCTTTGAAGCAAAAAATTGATACCTCAATCAATTTTCAAATTTTATCACATTACCTTGAAAAAAAAATCAAACATTGCCCATGTAATATGCTTACATTTTTTAATGTTTAATTTTATTTGGAATCATACCAACAATATCTTAATACTATCAGCAGCAAGTTTACAAGCGTGAAATTGTTGAAGAAATATAACGATTTTTTATAAATTTGTGAAACAAAAAAAAAATCCGACTGATCAAGGACCTTGAAATTTCATTACAGATTGAATTTTCATAAATTAAAAATTGTGAGGTTCGTAACATGAATCTCACAATTTTAGTAAATAAATTTTGTTATCGAATTCCTTTCAAAATTTTCTCATTCTTCATTTTTGAAAATTTTTCATTTAATCTTGGAACAAACCAGAGAAATCATATGAATAATCGTATAAAATTGTATTGAAGAATAGTAAATAATTGAAATGCCAATAAGAAATAATCAATGCTAAGTTTGAAAACAAGGAAAATTCAGAATGAAAATAACAAATAAAAGATCATTGCAATACAAATCATGCACACAAAAAAATAGTCATTATTATATTTGGCTGATAAGAATAAAGAAAAAAGAGAAAAATGTTGAGCTCTATTCCATCAAAGAAACTTAGAATAATTTAGTATGGCACAGCGCTCTCAATTCAGCACTACCAACTACCGGGTGACGGTGCGCGCAACTTTCAGACGCTACAGTGAGTAAAAAATTGCTCTTATAAAAAAGAGTAAAAGACAAAAATTGTACAGGATCGTGCGAAGGATAACTTTCGTTCTTAAAATTTCGCGATGGCACCGGAATGAAAGAAGATATTCCATTTTAGAAAATTTTCAACCCTCTTTTCATTTGTATAATCAAGTTTTATGCAACAGATGAGCAAAATAAGAAAAAAAAAACTAATATATTATTATTTGTAAGACTAATTTTTCTCATGGAAAATAGTAAAAACTGTTTTCTTGAATAAATCAAAAATACGACTGTCATCATCGATATGAGAAATCACCCCTTAACTCGAGATGGCGTACAACCTGCAAAGCGGCAATGGACAATTCCTCTCCAGATACCCCACTACGCGGCACCCCTCTCGCCATTGAGCTGGCTAAGCTGCTCAGCTGCTGGCCTAGACCCTCACTCAGCGGGTGGCTTATCAGAATATAAAAATCGTAATTCCGAGTGTAAAAGTTCAGAAACAATATGGTTGAAATGTACGATTCATGACGATTACAGCGATATGTTTTTGTCCTGAAATGCTGAAAATTATAGAATATATCATGGATTCTATGTAACAGACGAGGAACAGTATAC
>WSXT02088573.1:0-11788 GCA_011762715.2 Neuroterus valhalla
CTAAAAAACTCCTTACACCTCAAACTTCCCCTTTCTTACACCACTGATACTCTCACCTATCAACCCTTCCAACTCACCACTCCGCACCAAACGTTCACTGTGTCAGTCAACATTCACGCGGGAAACGGAAGTCCAATTATTAGATTAATTAGTTTATACAATTATGATATCTTTCAGTTTCGAATGCGTAGTTCTCAATCCTCCTACTTTGAAAATTTTCTATTACAAATTAAAAACATTAAAACTAAAAATTAGAGGATTTCGAAATCGAAGATTTAAATTTTTAAAAAAATGTTAGTTAATTAGCGGTGGATGTAAATTAACTGATGATTTTTGAATTCGAACTGTACTTTCAATTTTGGAATAACTTCAAGATAATACATTTCATATTCCAAGCCTTTTATCAAAATTTGAACAATTTTTTCAGTCCAAAGTATTCCATCTTGGAACCATTGAATTTGAAATTCTTTAATTTAAACGAAAATTATCGCTTATTATTCAGAAATACTTGACTGTTTTATTTAATCAGTAATTATGAATCGAATATTCCAAACTGACGCACGTATTCACGAGACTATACATACTGTCCTGAGTGTTTAACTTCGCCTAGTCAGTCGTCGCTTCAGATCTGGTTCGAACTGGATTTCTAATTGCTTCTTGCGTTAGGACCACAACCCCCGATACTGGCCTCCGTCTGGGCGGTGAGTGTATGGACGAAAGAGAGAAGTGAAAAGAGAAAGACAGTGAATATGAGGGGATGAGGTTACTTGGGATTAATATTTCTGCCGATTTTTTTTCTCTCTTTCAAGTTTTTCCTAGAAGTGTACTTAAACAGTATCCTAGAATCAAAAATGCAATAAATCCCTATCATTTGTGTCCAATTTCAAATTAGAAAACCCAACTCTGGTTGCAATTATCGTGGTCTTTTCGACATGCAAATACTAATATCACCAGTCTCCTGAATTTCAGGGAATTTATGAAAATGTGTGAATTTCCATTCTAGACTACAAACGGAGTTGGGGAAGTTAACCTGACTCCTCAAGAACCATAATTACATTCGCAGACGTCCTCGCATGCGTGCCCATAAACAATGCACACACAGAAGCAATCGCGTTATGCAACGCAGGGCGAATGTGTCAGTGAGTGAATAATTGGATAAGCGAGCGAGCATTGCAATGCGAGTAAATGACAGAGGAGGTGAGAATAACGGGAGGACCAGAAGGACAGGACGAAGAGAGAGAGAGCGTGAGAGAAGGGGGGGGGGCATTCGGAGAGGTTGGAACCGTTGCGTTGGAACAACCTGAAGTGATTGAGTAAATTAACGAGGCACTTAGCATTCTTGGGATTCCGACCTCCTGGCACAGCTCGTCCTATCCAACTTCAACTCTTTTCCGTCAGGACGGTTGAAGGGTGGGAGCGGTAAATTTCATGAAACTGGTGAGAGGGAGAAGCAGTTTATCTCTTCCATGGCAAAACCTACAAAACTAATCCCAATTTCTATCATTACCAGATCGCAGCTTCTGATAGTGCTTATTTAATTATAACATTATGAGACTTTCTAAACATTTTTTTCCATACAATTTTATAGTCAACTAAATTCAAAATCGAATCATGTCTACTTAGAAGGATTAGATCTTTCTTTCTTACTCATATTCAAGAAAGGATATGGTAGGTTATTTTATATATATTTTTGTATCATTAAGGGGACCCTCCACCAGATTTTTTTGAAAAAATCGATTTTTTTCTACGGAAAATCATAGATACATGTGTAGAGAATATTCGTGCATAAGGATTTTTCGATATTGAAAATATTTTTGGAGTTAGAGCGTTTCGAACGCACTCGTGTTTCGCGCGCTCGAGGACGCTCAGGCGCTACCTCACCGAGCGCCCTCCAGATGGATTTCTATGTACCGAATTTTGTTCATTTGACTTCGTGATCAGCGACGTCCAACACTCCGACTATAAATCTTGGTCATGATATCACAAAAAATAACAAAGTTGTGCAATCTTAAATTTTCTCGAAACTTTAAACGCGATTATCTCAAAACCATGTTTTGCGTTTGTTCTTCAAACCCCGAGCTCCTTAATTTCATCCGACTTACTTAATTTCAATTGTGCAAAAGGGAATTACATGAATTTTCATTATCTGTCTCCTAAATTGATTTCGGATCACTACAAAAAGCGGAAACCTTGAATAACAGCTGCGAACGCGATTAATTGGAGCCGCCATCTTGAAGCCGCCATTTTGAATTTTCCGAAAAAAAAATTCCTATCTCTTTGTAACGATTGACAAGTAAATGGATCTCTAATTTGAGTTTCTATGTCTTTTCACTTTCCCACAATTAATTGTTAAACTTTGCCATATTTTCAAAATAATCTGGTGGAGGGTCCCCTTAAGCCATAATCCCTTACGGGGTAAGCGTAACTCGTAAAGAGTCAGATTTGGCTGAGTGGAATACACGGGAGGACACAGTCTTCCGCCTACATGCCAACAGCACACAATATTCCCGGCCAGCGACCCATCCAAGTACTCATCACGCCCAATGCTACTTAACTTCAGTGATCGGATGGGAACTGATTTTCGAACGTGGCATAGCCATTGGCTTTTTTTATATTATATATTTTACTTTTATTTATTTATTTACTTTACTATTATATATTATATTTTTTGTATATTATCTTAAATAAAATTTCTTTATTTGATAAAAAGATGGGAAATTCATAGCTTCGAAGTTTGCTGGTTTTTAACAAACACTTGGATCTGTTCTAAAATACCTGAAAAACATTAAGCAACAATTCAAAGAGATTGTCCAATACAGAAGTCAGTGATTGAAAATGTATTAAATTTGTTGTAAACCAATAAGTGGATAAAAATGGTTTTATAAGAATTGGAAGCGATTAGTTTCTTGATTTGTTTCATATTTAAACAATTCATGGACAGCAAAAGTTTTTACGTTATATTAAAGAGAGGTCATTATTGATTTTTTATTCCATGAGCAAATTTAATACACAATTACCCATATCAGGTACTCATGATGGAATAACTATATTTTGTGTTCCACCAAATCCACACGGAAAAAATAGGTTTTCGAAATTTCCGTTAACTGTCAACCACTTTTGGATATGCAGAACAGTTCGTAAAACTTTCATTAATTTTTTTCATAGTCTTGTGCACTGTTTATTAAATTTTCTTGAACCTTGACTGACTTGTCGATTTGTTTTGCAAACTTCAAGACAATGCAATGATCAGTGCACAAGAGTTAATAAATAGTTAATTAAAATTTCACGAACTTTCCATCCTATCCAAAAGTGGTTGACAGTCAAAGAAAAATTCGATAACATATTTTTCCCGTGCATCACACATAACTTAGCAATGAAGCATAAGGAAATATCACATTCGAAAATCCAATAAAAATTGATCATTGTTCGAACAATCTTAATTTACAAATGCACTATTAGGCTATTTCCGGAAGTACGAACTTGGTTTTTGTTTCTTCCTTTATTGAAAACAATTTTTTTTAGGAAAAAATCCTAGTCATGATATATCCTTACCCTATCCATATCATCTATTTAAAAATATAAGTCCGATTTTTCACGGAATGAAAATCCAGTCATCCCGAAATGACTTCTTCCTATAATAATAATAATACAATCTATTCCTCTGCACTAGTTGTGATAGATAAGTTCAAAATAATGTAGTGTTCCTTTGAACAGAATATATAACCAATATTATTAATAACTATTGATAACGAATCTTTAAACTTCTCTTGAATACTTTGATATCGATCTCCTATTTTTATTGTTTTGCATCATGTTATGAATAAATTCTTCTCTACAAATGCATGTAAATATATCGCATGCAGTGGAAAAGTAAATATGAAAACGGAAAATCTTTTATCAGAATTTATCACATTTTCATAATAATATTTCCACACGTTCTATACTTATTATAATTTTTTAATTTGCACCGTGTACGACTGTGTTAATTAAATAATCACTAACAACAAAAAATGGTAGATCCGTATACAAGTATCCAGAAGAAGATTTGATTTTGTTATCAATAGTTGTATGTGCTTTATAAACAAAGGTTATATGCCGAAGAATGGATAAATGAAGAATTTCTTAATCAATTTTTCTTGGGGAGCTATTGAATGTGATCGATTCATTGCAAGAAGTTTTTCTTGCATAACTAGTGTTTGATTCTGTGAAAAATCAGAATTTTCTTCCTAAATAAATAACATGTTTAAAATTCCTTTGGAAGATCCTTGTTTACAATAATAGATGGGCCAAGAACTAGGTACATACGTCAAAAGAATCAAATAGTACATTTTCCAATCAAGATTGATTGAACAGTTATCAATTTTCATTAGATGACCAAGATTACATGACCTGACATAGATAATTTTTTATAAAACTTGCTCATGAAACTACGAATCATACATGAAGTTACATTAATTTTCGAAAAAAAAGAATTATTGTACAAAAATGGTTTTGCTTTAGAGAAAATCAAGTAAAGAATCACTGCCATTCTCTACGGAACTGTTTTTATTCATGATCATTCAAAAGGCAAGATTTTGTTCTTTATTTTTTGTTATTATAGGCAAAAAGAATTTCGATAATGTTTAAGTTAGATATGCAAGTTAGATGCGGAATCCTGTTGAGAATAGTTCATATAAAAAAACTTGAAAATCGGATATAAATTGTCTTCTGAAAATAAATTCGTTGCCAGTTGCCATTGGCAACGCTTTCTAGGGGGTTCTTACCTTGTCAAATAGGCTTTTTTTACATAATTTAGGATTTCATGTCTGTGACATATACTTCTAACGAAAAATCCGCAATAACATCTTCAAATTATTTTTGCACTCATTCGGAAGTTATCTAGGCTAAAGGGGGGTAAACGGGGGTATGACCGACACCTCACACAAAGAACGACATCCAGAAATAGATCCATTATAAGAAAATTGTAAATGCTCTAAAACAAGAAGAAGTTCATGAAAATATGAGGTCAAGATACAGTCGACATAATCGCATTGAATAAGGAGCATAAAAATCTAAATAAATGACTATTTGCAGAATTTTCGCGTCAGGGGAAGGAAGGGGGTATGTCACTTCACTCTACTGTTGCCAAATTAAAAAATTGTGTTTAGAACATATATCGACAAACATATGAAAAATACAAACGAATCTATCTGTTGCAGAAAGTGTGATAAAATTTTTTTTCTAAAATCTATCCTGCGAGGAGGAAAATTGAAACACAAGTTAAGGATATCGAATTAAGATGGAAAAATAGAAACAAAATAATTATAGAATAGAATCAGGAAATTGAACTGAAGAAATGACTGAAATAGAAATAATATCAAAATGACATTTTATTCCTAAAAATTAAAATCGAATTAAAATAAACGCTTCTAAAAGATTGTTATTTACATTTTTCTTTATTTCCCGAAAAAAAGAAACATCTTCGATCATCTTTATTTTTAATTTAGGAGAAACTGAGTCGTGTCCTGTACTCACATACTATACATGTATTTATTTCTTCGAAGTTTCTCGTCGTCCCGAATTTCGGGACTAGCCTATTTTCGCCATTTGGCCAGTCATCCCGATAATAATAGATTTAATATTAATTTCACTTCTTTCTGGTGGACGGAAAAATGGAAAAAAACACTGCTGGTCTTTGTTATACTCAGTATTGTTATCTTTGCATCACTGTTTGCCTAATTACTGTCGTTTTTCGGTGATGGAAAAACTCGCAAAGGATCCCGCGCACGTACAAGTGAGGAGAGTCGGACCTTTTTATTGGTTGGCTCCTCCTCCCTTCCACTGGAATGCGGTGAAAATCCGCTGCTACACTGAGAAAAAAATCGTGTTTATACAACACGGGCCGTGTTGCTCCAACACGGGATTTATTTTTCAACTTGCGGGAAACGAGCGCCGTGTTGCACCAACATGGCGCTTCGTGTTGTGCGGCAACCGTTTTGATACAACACGGTACCGTTTTGTTTCAGCCGGGAGTTGCAAGTTTCTCATATACTTTCCCTGAAACGCTTCAAGCCCCGCTTCGCAACGACACGGAGCCGTGTAGAATCAAAGCGCAACCGTGTTGAGGCAACACGGTGCAACGCATTGAATCAAAAAACCTTGCCGCATTGATTTAAAATACCTTTTTATTGAATTGGCACGGGTACCGTTTCAATTCAATGCGGTTTCTATTCAAAGAAAGCGCCGTGTTGTAGATACACAATATTTTTCTCAGTGTAGCTGAATCCTAGGAATTTCGTGTTTCTGGGAACTCAGAACTCAAGCTAAATATCCGAATCGAAATCTCGATGACTATTATTCTAATCAAAAACGCACTTCGCAATTACAACTACCATAAAATATTTTGGTCTCAATTATTTACAAGTACTAGAAGATTATGATCAATCTGATTTTAAAATTGAAATTAGTATAGACTGCAATAGTCGTCATGATATTGTATATAACAATTTATTAAATTCAGTTAAACTGAATCAAAAAGACAGAATTTTCAACGAAACAGTTAGAGCCTCAACAAAAGCAGAATAGCTAATAATCAAACAGTTGCATTTCAATTCCACAAAGACGAATTTTCTACAGAACTGTGTAATTTTAACCAAATTGTTAAAATTCAAACAAAAGAGAAGAATCCTTATCCAAACAGTTGAATTTTTGACAAATAAAGATGAATTTTCGAACCAGAAAGACGAATCCTCAACCAAGTAATAAAATTTTCCACTCAAATAGTAAAACTTTGGACCCAAAAGGATCAATTTTTAACAAAACAGTTCCATTATCGACCGAATAGAATGAATTTTCAACAAAACTATTGGATTTTTAATGCAATAGATTAATTTTCAACCAAAGAGAGAAATTTTCAAGAAAATGTTGACTTGTAGACCAAAAAAGATTCTCCAGTCAGAAGAGAAAAAAAATTTGGACGTTTAATTTTTCATACCAAAAGAACAGATTTCTTACATAAAATAGTTTGGATACCATGCCAATTTTGAAGTCCCATATGGGGTGGAAGTCAACGCTGTGACTGATCACAGAAATGATAATAATAATAATAAATCTCTATTAAGTTGCCAACCAAGAAACAAAATGTACAAAAAATATATATACATTGGATCCAAAAAACAACTCGAATAGCGAGGTACAGCTCATAGCTGCTTTACAACCTAACCCTAAATAATGCAGATGACACACCCTTCCCTTTTCCTAAGTCTGATGTGGTCGAAAAGTCACCGCTGTGTCTGGTCATTAAAAATAATGTAGCTCACACACTTCCCCCTTTTCCCAATTCTCGTGGGTGCGGAAAGTCACCGCTATGACTAGTCATAAAAAATCATGTAGGTTGTACCCCTCATCCTTTTCCCAAGTCTGGTGAGGGCGGAACGTCGCCGTTGTGACTAGACATTAAAAAAAAATGTAAGTCTCGTGGGGGCGGGAATTCACCACTGTGACTAGCCATGAAAAATAATGTAGGTCGTACACCTCTCCCTCTTCCCAAGTCTGGTAGGTGCGGTAAGTTATAAAAAATAATGTAGGACGTACCCCTCTCCCTTGTCCCAAGTCTGGTGTAAGCCGAAAGTCACCGCTGTGACTGGTTATAGTAATAATGTAGGTAACACCCAATTCCCCTCTTCCCAAGTCTCGAAGGGGCGGAAAGTCACCGCTGTGACTAGCCATGAAAAATAATGTAAGTCGTACGTCTTCCCCTTTTCCCAAGTCTCGTGGAAGCGGAAAGTCGCTGCTGTGACTAGTCATACAAAGTAATGTTCGTCGTACCCCTACCTCTTTTCCCAAGGCTCGTGGGGGAGGGAAGTCACGGCTGTCTCTAGTCAGAAAAAATAATGTAGGCCGTACCCCTTTCCCTTCACCCAAGTCTCGTGGGAGCAGTATTTTAATTTCATAAACCATAATTGCATTATTAGAATTTTTCCCGGACGACTAGCCAACTTGTGATAAAATTCATTATAATTACATTATTTTCGGAATGACCAGCCGAATGTTGTTACTCGGCTAGTCGTCCCGAGTTTCGGGACGAGTAGACGCTGCTTTATTTCTTCTGTTTCTTTTTTTTCCGTGTATCCCGAATATTGTTTTTATTCAAAACTTTCAATGATGATAGACGTATGGCTTAAGTTGTTGTTTTCATCCAAATAACTTATAATCAATCGCGTCTACTACAGCAACAGAAGTGCGATTAATACAATCATCACCACGTATTATTTGATCTCACTATCGTATCAGTATCTGCGAAATGATCAAAATGATCCTCTTACATCATTTAATAGTAATTTTCCATCATTTTTACTTTTAAAATAGGACTTACAACTACTTACAAATCCTAAATTATGTGTAAATGACCAATATACAACCTCTTGAGGTTTCAGAATATTTTTCCTCGAATACAGCTCGCCTGATAAATAACCATGCAAAGTCTACTGAAATATATAATTACTACTTGGATAGGGCTTATAATTCCAAGAAAAGGTTTATCAGAATCTCAACTAATGCAACTAATTTATTCTCTTGCTTACAGGAATGTTGCCACTTTCCACCTAGATCGTAATAATTATGTATAGAAACACAATCTTGGATTTTTCAACACTATATCTTCCACTCTGGCGGTAAAAGCATCACGTTCTAATATTTTCATCATATTTCACACACAAACTCTTTTGAACACACACACATATAAATATTTCCTTGATAGGATGCCAACTAGTTCAACACACACACTTTTACTTCACTCACATACTCAAAATGTACACAGTGAAAAACATGACCATGTAAAAGAGTTACGAGCAAAGAGGTTCCGAGCAAACGAAAGCCGTTAACGGCCCTCGGACAGTAATTAAAAGACGGTAATCGGATTGAACTTGTGCATAATGGTGTCTGCAGCCAGTCGACTTCCGGTATCGTAACTGCATATTTCCACAGGAAAAATGCTGAGTCTAAACGAAGAAACGACTTTATAGGAGAACGAAAAATGAAGATAGGCCGCAGGCCAAGATTTACCCCATCCCGAGAATTTCCGCCATTATTTGTGAGACATATCTCTTCCATCCCCAATAATCATGCGTTTTCTGGCTTTCGCACCCGATATCAAGTTGTAAAAGTCAACTGGGTTTATATATGGCTGACCTGGTCGATAAACTTATCACTGCCAGGCACATTTTTTATTCTAAGGATTATTCCGGTCAAGAATTATCTGAAATTGAGACTAGAGGATCACATTTTCTTCCTGAGAAGTTTCCGATTTTTTCAGAGTAAAATGTTACATTTGAAGGGTCTCTCGAAATAGGAGCCAAAACGCATATTTTACAGGAGAAACGACTAATTGTCTAAATCAATACTAGTTTATACAAACCCCAAAAAAACTTTCGAAAAGGAAATTTGAGAAGGTAAGAGGAATTCCGTAATAAAGCACTTTTAAAAAAAACAGATCCGTCGCCTACGCGCAGTAGAGAATCGTCTTCGAAGGTATGTCAAAGGATATTAATATTTTCATAAATCATAAATAGGAAAACAACATCAAATAAATCATATTTTACCTGTTATTCTTCATGAACTAGATTGAATATAATGCACTTGATCTTTGACACTGGAAATTTGTTTTATACTTTATTGGAGTGAATACAACTTTTATCTTTTGTCTCCAGTTACTATTGATGCAGGCATATCAAGTCTCTTATCTGCCCGCTTTTGATTAAGTTATCAATTGAACGATACATGAATGGAAAAAAGGTGGGGCTTCCAAAATTATTAAAATATGTATTGATCTTAAGATTTTAATAGAATAATTAATAAATCAAAGTTATACAAGCGGGCAGATGAGAGACTCGACATACCTGTGTCAATAGTAGCTGGAGACAAAAGATAAAACTTGTATTCTTTCTAACAAAATATACAAATAGTTTGCAGTATCGAAGATCAACTGAATTATATTTAATCCAGTTCATGAAGAATAATAGGTAAAATAATATTCATTTCATTATGTTTTCTTATTTATGATTCATGAATATATATCAATATCCTTTGACATACATTTGGAGACGATTCTGAACTGAGCGTACGCGACGGATCTGACTTTTTTTAAAGTGCTTCATTACGGAATTTCTCTCACCTCCCACAATTACTTTTTGGAAAGTTTTTTCGGGAGATCAGGATATTTTTTTGAGCATGAACGAAATTGTATGCCTGCACAATAAATGAATCATCCTGGCCAGTTCTATCATTGTTATTTCATTAAATCGATTTGTCGATTGTCGTTTTATATAAATGGTTAGGATATGACGTCTGTTATGCATTTTCACATTATCATCAGCGAAAGTATTAGATTTGTGTAGAATTTTATCCCCCCCCCCCTGTTTTTGTCAAATTTCTACGTTTCACGAATGTGTCTCATGTATATATGTATGTATGTATGTATGCCTGCATGTATGTAAGATTTTCTGTTAGCCAAAAACTTTTGAAAAAAAACATCTATTTCTGTAGTAAGTAATAAGTGGAACAATTTATCCTCATGATTTTTTTGATTAAAACAAAATTGTCACAGTGATGGCATTTTCAAAATTAAAAAATATAGACAAAAATGAGAACTTTCAGTCAAACAACGCAAGATATGAAAAAAAGTGAATTGAAAAAAAATGTTACTTCATCGGACGTCTGCAAGATGATCTACACATCTTTTTTAATTTCCTCAAAAAATGAAAAATTCAAGCTTTGGTGGCAGAGGAAATAATGAAAAATATAGAGTTCTAGTTCTTGGTCAAATTGTGCGAGGTACGGAAAAGAACAAATAAACAAAAATTGTGCAAACAATGGAGATCTATGAAGTTGATAGAATTTACTTTTTGACAGGACACGCTGTTTTTCCTTCATTCATAAAAAGGCCATATTGAAAAGGGAAAATATCTTTCAATTTGTTAGCATTTGTCACATTGGACGCGAAACTTTTTTTTCAATCGTAAAAAGCGAAATGAAAAAATTAGAAAATTAAACTTCTACAAAAAGTACACAATATATGAAAAAAATGAGGCAACAAAAACTCTTCCGTGTTGGAAAAATTTTCAAAGAGTGCGCAGCACGAGACACACGATGAAAATGTACTCTTCAGACCGGGAGAAGCTTTGACAAAAAATAATTCGCAATCATCAAATTAAAGTATTTGACATTCTGCTCTTGAGTTTCAAAAGCTCTATATATATATATACATATGTA
Source organism: Neuroterus valhalla (assembly GCA_011762715.2). Taxonomy (NCBI): domain Eukaryota; kingdom Metazoa; phylum Arthropoda; class Insecta; order Hymenoptera; family Cynipidae; genus Neuroterus; species Neuroterus valhalla. The sequence continues at coordinate 11,248 of WSXT02088573.1, forward strand.
AAGCAGTACAAAGACCGAGTGCGGAGCGCGAGATCCGTCAGATGCGCGCCCTAGGTGCGCCCCAACTTGCGAGCGAAGCGCGATGAAAATGTGACTGTACAGCGTGAAGATTCTGCATTATAAGTATAAATCATCGCTGGATAAATTTTATCTTATTTCATAAATTAATATAAATTTCATGAATTATCAAAAATTGTTTGAATCATCAGAAATCTCATTATTTACCACAAATTTCATGAATTTTCAAACATTTGATGCAAATCTCGAATTTCATAAATTTCCATGAATGTCATAAGTTTTTCCAATTTCCTACAAACCTGATACATTCCCTTATATTCCATAAATTACAATGAATATCCTGGCCATCGGTAGTTGCTCGAAGATGAGAGAAGCGAGCGCCAACGACCACGCAAAGATAAACACAAAAATGTTCAGAATTACCGAAACGCGTTTTTCATTTGCTAATATAAATTGAACGCAGCCTTTGCCACGACCAAAAATTTAACGAGCTTATTGCAAGGGTTCAAATTATCTATCCGTG
>WSXT02088584.1:0-11787 GCA_011762715.2 Neuroterus valhalla
CGGCAGTAATCCGCCATATTCGCATCGCTCAAGAGGCGGCGAAAGTCGAATTTTCGTTGCACGTGTTATGAAAAATCAATTTTCTAACAACAAGAAGGATAACGTTCTAACAAGAAATACGAATTTCCAACAAAATAAATTATTTTTCTCTGGTAAAAGGATTCCGATGGAATTATTTCTTGTAGACTGGTTAAGTGAATGAACAATTCATAAGTGGTCAAATTTTTATAAGAATTATAAACAAATTTACCTTTTTGATGAAATCGGAGATAGATGGAAAATATAAATTTGGAGAAATAAATATAACTATCAATTCATATTGACAGTATAACATTGCTTGATAAGGTAAGTATGTTGAAAGTTCAAATTAAATAACCTCGAAGAATTGTTTTTGCTTTCAAAAGATTGTAGATGTCATAATATTGAAAAAAGTCAGTACAAATAATTAATACGACAAAGTAAAATAATTTCAATTCTTCACGTTCTTTAGTTCTAAAACCTTAATGCAGAATTTTCTTTCTTTTTAGAAAATAATTAATATAAGCTACTTAGTTCCAGATTTGGGAAAGATAAATTTCCGACAAAGCATTTGGATTTCCAACCGAAAACGGTGATTTTTAACAAAATTTTGGAATTTTCGATTAGGAAAGATCAATTCAAAAAAAATGAAAAAATTATTCCCAATTGAATAGTCGAATTCGCAAACAAGCAGTTGCATTTCTATTCAGAATTCAGAATCAGAAATAAAATACCCAAATTTAATACCAGAAATACATTTTCAAATAAAAGAGATGCATTTTCAACGGAAAATTTGAGTTTAAGAAAGTTTCTAATTTTTACATAATATAAAATCAACAATAAAAATGAAAATAAATTTCGAATTTGCAAATACGATTCTTTATATGAATATTAATTTTCACAAAATCATTGATGTTTCCACCGGAATAGTTTGTATCCAAGACAAAACGGACAATCTTTAAGGAAGAAGTTGAATTTTTAACCAATAATAGTTGGTTTTGTAACCAAAGAGATGAATTCTAAACTTTGGGAAAATTGCAATGAATATTGATTCAAGAAATTATTATGACATAAGGCGGAAAAAATATTACAATAATCCTATATTGTTCCATGAATAAAAATGTCTAAAAAACAGTTTCATTTTTAACGAAAAGGTTATTTCAATCCAGAAAGAAAAAATTTCATACATAAAAGTTGAATTTATAAACGAAACGAATGGCTATTTAAAAAATTGTTGAATTTTTCACAAAAATCTTCGAAAAAACGTGTTGTATCTTCAATTGAAAAAGATTAATTTTACACCAAAAACGGGAAAGTTCAATTTTATATTGGAAATATTAATTATTTTGAACCAAAAAAATTGTAACGACTTTGTTAAATTTTCTACCAAACTGTTGCATTTACAATTGAAAAAAAGGGACTTTCTCACATTTTGGCGTGAGTCTGAATTTGAAATTCTTCCGTCTCTTTCTGATGTCTCTCTTTATAGTTGCACCTGTATACGTGCCTGTAATTTGTACATGGTTCGTATCTATGGCTTGCTTCACTGTTGCGTTTGACTGTACAGGCCCGCGCTCGACTCGAGCGAACAATGGGTGACCCGAAGAGCAGGTAAAGGGCTAGATGGGGAACCATGAGGTAGCTTAAAGCCTTCTGAAGTTGAATTTAGTGAGCAAATTATTGATTTAAAGAAGGTTTATGCGCAAGGCACCGAATACACTAAGGAAACTATTGCAGTCAATAATGACAACTGTTCATCTCCAATCTTTGGTAAAAATTGTTCTGTTTACGTATATAGAGAAGCTGTTCATTTTTCAGTTTATCCGTTAACCTCCTTACTTTTTAATGACCATTTCCATGTATTTCGGTTGGATATTGGGTGGAAAAATTCTTCCATGACTTCAATCACACATGGAAATCTTCCACACAAGCTTCCTTGTTTGTTCGTTCAAGAACAAACAATTTTTCATGTCGCGACACGTTATTTAGTATGATTAAACGTTAGAACCAAAAAATTTCGAAGGTCTCCTAGTTGCTTTGAAGGCTTATTAGAATCTTTTCTTTTCTAGATATGAGAACTCTCTAGAAAAATCAAATTTCGCATCCCCTTTGGTAAATATTTTTTGTTCCATAACTAACTTTACTAAGAACATTTAAATAGAAAAACTTCTTATACTACGTTGAAAGACATAAGACTGTTAAAATATGATAACGTGTGATGATGTATCTTTTGGATTAAAAATGTTTTATATAATAAACAAGAGAGCTGAGAACTGAAATGTTCCAAAAATATATATAAAAGAAACGTGCTTTGTATGGGATTTATTTACTGAATTTTATTGAAGACCAATTATTGTAAGTTATATTATATAAGAAAATATATGTGGTATACATAAAATGAAATCAACAAACTTTGTTTAAACGGTAAAATTCATAAATTCATAGTAATATATAACTATATATACAAAAAAGTTGACCTATTTATACACTTCCAAATTTTCGAAATAATTTTGCAGGAGGTCCTATTCTCTATATCGAAATAAATATAAGAAGTTGAAAAGGAAATAGTGCCAGGTTGTTTGTAAATAAATTTAGTAAGCATTTGAACTAATTTTTAAGTAGAAACCTACGAATTCTCAGTAACATCTTTACTACAATTATAGTGGTAAGAAATTTCTTATTGCGAATTACATTGTAGTAACGATTTCGTCCTTTCTGAATCAGTATTTATCTACTATAAAGCATTAGTAAAGATGCTGATCAAATAAATTAATAAGCAAACCTTGCACTACTTTACTAATTACTTCTTATACTATTTTACGATTTGAGGAATATGTAATAATCAATATTTTATCATTTCAAACATACAACAGTAGTAATTACGGATATTTCCTGTAATAATTGCAGGTATTTTTATGTAATCGTAAAATTTATTTTTCTGTAATCGTTACAAAAACTTTTCTGTAACACTTACAGGCATTTGTCGGTAATCATCACATGTATTTTTCAGTAATGCTTATGGGTATTTCTTGTTATTGTTACGACCTAATCCTGTAAAAGTTGCATATTCTATTTACATTCATTTTATGTGATGAGCACTGAAATTCTATGCTGGAACTATATTGGCATAGGGTATCTGTAACGGTTACAGACTTTCTGTTAATTTCAATAGATTTTTTTTTCTCCGTGTAGAGGAATTATCATAACCATCAATTTGAAGTCATGAATCTCCAATAAATTTCATGCAACAAAGATTGACAAATGTGTCATTCAATAACTTGTAATTAGTATAAGTTAGTCGAGTAGTAAGTCACCCCAAAAAAATAAAGATATACAGATTTAAAAATGCGATAAAAATATCACGACACAATATTTGAATGGTTACAAACAGTTTCTGATACACAGTTTTCCTATGAAACCCAGATAGGAACAACCTCGACTTTTTCTAGTGCTCCATACCAAACGTGAAAGTAATTACCTTTTTTTGGTTGAACCTTCACATGAACTACGTTCGGATTATCAAATGCGACTTTGTAATCATTCCGGAACAAGTTCGCACGATAAACATCTCGGTCGTCTCTAATGTAACAGTAGTCGTGGGAATTATCAAAATTCTCAGTGTGAGAGCTAGGGACACTTACGAGCTTTGACGTTAAATGGGTGTGTATATTGAGAGGTTTGTGTATACCCATACATTTTAAAGATATATAAACGCGCTCTCCTACATTTATATCATAGAATGGATCAGCCACCCATCCTGGCACCGACGATTGAGGAATGATCTTCAGATTTCCAAATTCAACATTCTTGGCACCTGTCCATACTACGTAAATGCGGCTTTGGGAAGAGAGAGTCATGTGACACTTTTCTAGATTGCTACTGCTTTCCATTGCATCTAGTTTAGGGAGGTGAAAATAAAGATTAACTAATATTTTGTAATATGAGATAATATATCTTAAGATAGGCAGTGTCTACGTCTACTGAAAAAATCATGCTAGTTTGACTCTGACTCCAATATCGCTTGAAATAGATCATTCGCCAAATAGTTCATTTTTTTCAAATTTGAGTCATATCAGATAATATTCAGACATGTCGCGAGGTTTTTCAAAAACCAATAAAATTAACCTAAAAAGATTTTTGTTTTCTAGAAAAAGAGGATTCACATTTCTGGAAACACGTTACTCATTCCTCGTTTGAAAAATATACCAACATGTTAGTTTTTCATTGATTAAATATTGATGGTTCAATTTGATAAAAACCCGATAAAACAATGTACAATGAATATTTAACGCATTCATCAAACAGAAAAATTTTGTTTGAATATTTGCAAATTACGACATTGATTACAGAAAAAAATAAATGCAGCAGGAGTCAAGCGCAAGCGATCTCGCTAATTCATCCAAATCGATTGTCGCGCCTGCGCAGTAAAACCTAAGTGAAATGTTAACGGACATATTGTTACCAGAAGGAACCCAATATAAGGAAAATGATATCCTGAAAAAGGGAAAAATGGCGCTTGACTCCTTTTGCATTTCTACCCTTCGAATGCCAAACATTATTTCACAGGACAAAACCATATGAGAAAAATACTCAAATATTCTCCTTCTTCCGATTTTTGAAAATTTCTCGAAAATTCTTGAAACAGTTTCCATTCTTCCTTATAATAAAAAAAAGTCTGAATGAACGCATAGTTTATTAGAAGAAAAAAATTACGATTGACAAATTTCCTTCCATTAAAACTACCAATAAGATTGTGCTACTGCGTAACGTTTATAATTTTTACTCCAGCCTCAACTATTCATTTATCTTTCCAACAGCTTAATTTTGACGTGTCAATAGATTCTTCCGAAATATTTTAAACTTCAGGGCCAATATCTCAATCCTCCTTAGTTAAGCCGGAGAAAATCTCAAGTCTCACGTTTCATCAGCAATCTGGGTAGCGTAAACTTTAAGGTTATTGTTCAATCAGTCACTCAGACCCTTGTCATAAAGTAAAATTTTTGAGTCCATCTGGAGGTCCATTAATGCTCAACCTATCTTCTGCTAAATTGCACCCAGGTCTATGTGATAAACTAGGACTTAAAACTACGCCCACTGATTCAATCAGATTTGAAGACTACCCCTACAATTTGTTTCTCCCCACTTATGTAGTAGAAATTTTAAACACAGAATGTTTCCGTTTTTGCAAATACTTCACTTGGAAACCAATAACAGAACCGACTACTATGTCTTCACATTTATGCTGCAACAAACGCTGGTGTTCTATTAAAAATTTTCGGTTCTGAAGATTTCAATAACCTATCACGAACTTCCAACCAATCAAAAATGTTTATTCACTATTAAACATTTAATGATCCTTCGAAACGGATTTTTATCGCGTTTGTGACATCGTAGTGCGTAATAAGAAGCTCTACTGTTTTGACAGTGACAATGAAGTGACAATGAAGTGACAATCAAGTGGCATTCACCTTGCAAAAACAGTCTTCTCTTGAGCATCAAAACTTTGTGAAGTCTATCCTCTATTCTTGTGCAAAGAATGCATGTCACCAATAGTCAATGTGTGAAAAACCTGCGATCAACTGCATCAAGCTAGTGAACTATTTACACTCACCGCTTGCCTGGGCACCTATTGGCAGAGGGCCACCTTCTCGGCTTTTCATGCTTGAGTGATTCTGTTTCTCCCTCCGAGCCTCGCACGACGCAGCACGACAGCCCATCAGCCTGGAAAAGGCAGTACCGTAATGCGTAGTATAGAAGTTGTCTACTTGGAGATTTGCATAGCACGTATTCACACAACTGTTCAGAGACTATACATACAGTCCTGAGTGTTTACCTTCGCCTAGTCAGTCGTCGCTTCAAATCCGGTTCGAACTGGATTTTTTATTTCTATCGCCTTAGGATCACAACTCCCGATACAGGCTCCCCGGCAAGCGGTAAGTGTAATTGAAAGTCTGGAAGAAATTCATAAAAGCTATCCAGAACTGCCAGACGACCGCCTTCGACTCCTGTCAGAAGGGAAGCACATCACAATCAACGCAACTACACGAAATCCAGTTCAGCTCATCAAGTAGTAAGTCGTTCTTCGGCTACTGCCAATTCCTTACATTTACTATCAGCTCCCGTTTTATTACATTCGTTATCTGTAACCTATGGTATCTGGTGCTTAGAATCAAGTCACAATGGCCAAAGCTCAAATCGAAAAGCTAAGAACTAAGCGTAGGAATATTAGGCGTTTTTTGACAATTTCAGAAACACTTTTAGCATCCATCAAAGACAGAACTTTGTGAGAGACACTAGATTTAGAAGAACGTTTGAAAAGACATCAGGATCTCTGGTCCGAGTTTTGAAATATTGAATCTCAGTAAGATGCTATCATCAAGGACCCGGAAGGTAAAAAAAACTAAAGAAAATGAACGTAATAACTTTGAAAAACTTTACGATTCAAACTTTGTTGTAAAACCTAATAACAATAAGGTATCCAATGTTCAAATAATTTGTTGAGAATTTTGCGAAATGCAAGCGGTTGCATTTTCGTAAAAACTATAGGTCATAACGATGCCCGTGAAAATTCCAACCGGTATTATGTTTGAAAGTCAATATCGCTTTTCAGCGTAACGTCCGAGGTGACGCCATATTCTTATGTCAAAAACGCTTTTCAGTGTGATGGTACCAAAATACTTTTTCTTCGTAACACGGTCAAAAGTACGTTCCTCAAGCTCATAATTACCTCGCTTTAATAATGAAAGTTTTTTATTTATAAAATTTCATGAATATCAATTTTTTGATGTGAAAGTCTAAAATATGGTTTTCCATTCGGATTAAAAAAACATAGATTAGCAATTAATGTCACATCCGCTAGAGTGTCACGAATAAAACGCAAGAAGAAATTTGTAGATTCGTTGATAAAAGAATTATTCACGGCGAGTTTAATGTGAAAAAAACATGGTTTTTTCAATTGAATAAAGTCAGTTTTTATTTTCTTACTGTGAAATTAGCAATCCGAGAGAAATACTGTAAATAAAGACTCAAGTTCATTTTTCAAGAGCTATCTAACCAAATAATAGGTGTTTTCAAATTCGGGATTTCACTTTTGATACATTACGTCACAGCGTGGACAATACTTTCACTCGTCTTCGAGCGCCTGTCGCCTTCTTTTCCAGAACTCCTCAATTCATGAGACTCGTCTCGTTGCTGCCGTCAGCCAGAAATATTTCTGCTCTTACTCTCGCTTGTTGGTATAATCTCAAATCTTTCTTGGATTTAATTGGTGTTTTCATGAATACGTGAATCTGATTTAGAAAATTAATATTAACTTAACATTTATGATAAAAAATGAACGGAATGAATAAACCATTCTCTAAAGACGAAACCACGGATAAAAAAGAGGTTATAAAAGATTAAAATTGAAATTATTTCTTTTGGAGATGTGTCATTACATTAAATTTTGTGAGTGTATTTGATGCCTGCCCCCCGAGCGGCAACACTCGCTTCGCTCGTGCTGAAAATGTCGAGGCAGGCATCAATACATGCTATAATGTTCATACATTGGTTATAGAAATATGATTCTTTGCCTTACTTTCGACCGCGTATGCAGAAAAACAGTATACACCACGCGGGCAGAAGTTTGAGAGCCCTGAACTACGAGATATGATGCCCTCGGCTTCGCCTCGGGCACCATATCACTCAGTACAGGAATTTCATCTTTCTGCCCTTGCAGTGTGATATACTATTTGAGGATTAGGTCTCTACCCACAAAATCTCCCTACCATCGTATACGGAACTTCGTTTAAAAAAATCGACATTCGATTTGATCTTTTCACGCACTCGATGGAATGGTATGAGAATAACTGTTCTCTACGATTTGGATTTTTCCATTCAACGGCAACATGAACTCATAACAAGGGCAATGGTTTTGAGGTTTGCCACATTCAATATCGATACTCGATAGAATCGACTTGCAAATATCGGCATCGAGTATCGAAGTATCGAGTACCGAGTACCCGATACTCAAAGTTACTTGACTGGATCGTCATACGAAAAAAATTTGTAATAATGGACACTGTCCATCTAATATTGTATTATATTATACTTACTTGTTAAATCGATAAGGATAATTACACAGGCAAAGTTTAAGATGATCATATTCATTCTCCCAAGATAAAGACAACGTTCAAGGACTGAAAAACTATTTTATAAGATCTCCGTGAACAATTACTGATTTTTTCCCCTAATACGCTCTCTTATATACGATGCAGTATTTGATTTCGAAGCCTATTCTATTCCTTTCACAATGAGTAAGATGAAGAACACTCTCTACGTAAGATTTCGGAATTTTCATGCTTACAAGGTTTGTTAACCATCGCACTTCCAGATATCAAAACATGGCGTTATCAAAATAGCTTCCGTCATCCAATCAAATGTTTACTGAAGAAATGTTTCCAAATGCCGCTTCTGATCTGAATATTGCGCAATATCTCATGACTTAATGAGTATCCTTATGCAAACTGGAATGAGAAATCACACCAAGAATTTAATTATTTTCCTTTCTTATAAGGCTGATGTGACGGGTTAGTATTTTTTTTTCGGATTACGTTCTATTCGCGTTTGATGAAATAGATTCCCTCCTTTTGGATCCTCATAAATTATTTAGGAAGATTTTGAGCCTTATACAATCTGAAAAACCATTCATTCTTCTTTTTCTCTTACTCTAGGTCAATTTTGGAATCCCTTGATGAAAATCAGACTGAAATCTTGATCTTCGCTTCCAATGTGTACAATAAACGCTTCATCCCTGACTGAAGAGCCTGCGGATTGTGTTCAATAACACCATATAGCCGCGATCAATGCGCACTCAGAAAATTATCACGAAAAATGTATTCGAGCTCGTTGACCATCGACACATCATTTCTTGAGAAAAGATAAAATATTTGACATCACTGCCAGTGTATAACTTTAGGGGAAAACGCTCACTTCGAACCATTTGTATTGTAACTACGAATTAATATGACAAAGAGTTTGTAGGTTAATTATATGCATGAAAAATTTATAAATCGATACGTTAACTAAATATGGTCTTTGTTCTTCATGAAATCTATAAATCCGGCTGTGGGTAACAAATTTCGATATTCATGCATTAATCCGTTAGAGCTTAATTAGGTTTGAGTCAATTTTCGCCACCTTAAAATTATTCCATTTTGGTTCAGGATTTACATATTCTTGGTTGAAAGTTGAACTTTCCCGTCGAAAATTATATAATTTTGTTCAGCCATGCCTTTCTGCATGAAAAATTCGTATTCTTAGCGCAATTACAAACTACTATTTTATTGATAATCTTATTACTCAAAAAATCTAATATTCTGTTCAAGAATTTGCCTGCTCGGCTATATGATTTTCGATTTAACTAGTCATCCACACTTAATTTTTGTTTTCGTTAAGAACTGAACTCTCTTCATGAAAATGTTTCTCAGCTGATGATTCATAGGCTTAAGCTTGAAAGCCATCTGTTTTTTGATTATTGGACCTTTAAGTCCTAAAAACTCATCACTTTTAGAGGAAATTCATCTTTCCTTAGGTAATTCATTCATTCCGGTTAGGAGTTCATTTTTATAATTGGGAATTAATATCTTTCTTCTCTGTGTCTCAAGGATTAGGAATAATTTATTTTCCTATTTTCGTGAAAAATTACCATATTGCTCTGATACAAGAGCATTTTCGGCTGTTTAGTCTTTTAAAAATATAAATTGAAAAAAGCTGATAACAATAGAAAACGTCTCAAATAAAAGGATTCAATGAAGAAAATTATTCTTTAGCCTTTTACGACTCTAAGCCTTATTGGAACAATAAGAAGGTAAAATTGTAAAACTTATAGAACGTATAAACAGAATGCGTCACATACTATATTTACAGATTTGCAAGTCATTGCTTAAAATACGAGAAAACAATTATTATTTACGCTCTTTATCTACACTTCCCATCATTTTTTTTTGTCAAATAAGTCCCTACAATCTAGGCACTGACATATACGCACCTGACAAATATCACGTATATCGTTTCATATCGAAAACAATGCGAGGATCAAAAAAGCATACAAAATAATTTCTATTTCACACGTACATCGTAAAAATGATATAAGGGGAATTTTCTGAAATGTTACCACTTTCCAGTCACCTTCCATCTCTTCCTTGAATAATAGATTCCTCCTGAAATAATCTCAAAAAAGTACTCATAGGGCAGCATATTTCGGTAGAGTTACAAAATCTTGAACTTCTATATTTAAATATTCTCAGTTAGCTTTGATTTTGATCTTGGTTGTTTCAATTTTTTTATATAGGAAGCTTTGTGATGCTAACAATTTAATGTTTAGATCCCACAAGATGGCGAAGAGTGAACATCGGCGTGTGAGTCGCTCTCCGGGTTTCTGATAAATACTTCAATAAAACTTACTCTAATGATCAAAGTTTGAGTTATCGAGTAGACGAGGAGACGATGTTTATTGATGAAATCCCTGAAGCTCTCTTTCTTCGATATTATATAGTTAAAAAAGTTAGAAAACCACGTTTCATCATCGACCAAATTAAGGCCAAACAGATTAAGTGTTTCGATTTTTAGCAATTCATATAAGAACTTGAAAATATGTTGTTTTATTGGAAATAACGTAATTTATCCACCAAAACCATAATATTGTGTTCTCCTTGTATGAAATCATAACTGTATATTATACCAAAATTTTGATGTTTCACAATATTGCCTCCCCATCATTTTGATAAAGTAAAAGTATAACACAATCGGGTTTCTCAACATTCTCCTTATAATGGAAAGTCATTAGGTTCTATGTGAAAATTAATTTTAATAGATCTCATAGAATCCCCGCACGTTCCAAGAATCCCTGAATAAAAAGAAACTGCTTCTCGAAGGTGTACGCCCATCTGGTGTCGTTTTTGTCGTTGTTGTCGTCTGTATAACGAATCACTTTTGGGATTCTATTCAGTTTTGAATTGGCTTAAGCACCTGTTTCACAGAACAAGGAATGAAAGTCAAATTTGATAACCAGCCTTTATAAACTGTAGATTCTGGTTTGAAACATCGAAAAAAATAGTTAAAAATAAAAAAATCCATTTTTAAGTCCTTAAGTTCACTGTCGATCCATAAGGATCGAGTCAAAAAACAAGGAATCTGAAAGTATGAGTAACGTTTCTTGTCGCGAAATTAATATTCAACACAGATTAACTGTAAAACATCAATTTAAATTCAATTATTATAATAAAAATTACCGTACTTGTGATACCCCCAAAAAAACTTTCTAAAAGGAAGGTGAGAGAAATTTCGTAATACTGTTATCCAAAAAAAGCCACATCCGTCCCAGATATCGATATTTTCATAAATGATATTTGACCTATTTTTCTTCGTAAACTGGATTGAATTTGATGCCGTTGATCTTTGACGCTGAAAATGATTCGCATACTTGTTAGAATTATTTTCAGCGTTAAAGATCAACGGCATTGAATTCAATCCAGCTCACGGAGAAAAATAGTTCAAATATTATTTATTTAATGTTGTGTCCTGGACAGAGGTATCACTGTTAATTTTATTACATCGATTTTTCGATTATCATTTTAAAGAAATGGCAAGAGTATGACATGTGGTATGCATTTTTACATTCTCATCAGAGGGGGTATTAGATTTGTGTGAAACTTGACCCCCCCCCCCTCCCCCTCCCCCCCCTCTTTGTCCTGTTGCCCCTTTTTTGTCACCCCCGACCTCGCGAGACGC
>WSXT02088595.1:0-11787 GCA_011762715.2 Neuroterus valhalla
TCGTAGCGTAGCGCCACTAGGGCTTCGAGGTTACGGCATTATCACTTTTGGGCGATGATGTGCCCCAAATATTCGTCGAATTGCGCTCCCGTTTTCCATAGATGCGCACGCCGACTCTGACCACGCTGACTTCGAAGTTCCCAACACTGTGGAAAGCTGTTGAGCCGAATTAAGGAGACCTACTCTACCAACACGTTTCTGCTGCAGCACCCTCGATTTGGGACGCTAGCCCGCCCAAACTGGGAAGGAAGCTATTCTTATTTGTGGTAGCGTTTCGAGTCGCGTATTTGGTGCTTCAGTCATGCCAGCTGGGCGCACCGCTGATCAAATCTTTTCTCAGTGTGCTCACTAATTCTTGAGTAATCAGATCACATTGCCAAGTATTTGAAATCTTTTTCGCCTACTCTTCAGTGAATTTATTTTTCTAACCTAATCATCTGGTGCTGTGAGACGTGACGAGTCAGATGTCTATTACCTCCAGCGGTTTTGAGATCCAGCGTTTAATTTAATTTAACTGGGTTTGGACTGCCAATACGTAATTTTTGCTGTACTACGCCAGTTTGCCACTGATTGAACAACCAACTTGAATATAAAATTCGAAAGCGTTGATTTGCTGCATCAAGCATTAAGTAAAGTTAATTAGTGTCTTCAACCCAATCGTGTATTTCTGCTCTCCCTTGGAGGAAACCAGAGACACACGAAGAAAGACAGACCAATGGACAGGTAAGCAGGCAGTAGCTCTTGGGAACAAGATAATCCAAAAGGAACGAGCAAAAGCCGACGTGATCCGCTCGCATAAATATCGCTAAATACGCGTATTTGTCATCCTGGCATTAAGAAACTCCATCTTGAATCTCCGTGGAACAGGTCCCTAGCCAGTTCCTGAGCGATTTCTCACGATCACGGAGATCAGCTGGAACAAGCTACAATGGTGGGTACGGGAATGCAAAACTCTCAAGGTTTTCTCAACTCTCAATCTGCATGAATGGATTTCGAAGTTCTGACAAAAAGAAGCATAGGGCTCATCTTTCACCTTTAACAACCCGATCATCCACAGAGTGCACAAGTTTAAACCTCGAGATAAATGGAGATAAACGATTCTGGATAACGCAGAGCCACCAAGCCAAAAAATGTGAGATAAGGTCTCGGTACGTGGCTAGCATTATGCTGTACTCATGGTTAATGGTCTTCCTAGTTCAAATCCGGGTTGGGGCAGATTTCTTCTTGTGCTATAGAAGATTCTTTCGTCGAATTAATTGTTATATTGATTGTTCAAAATTCTTATCTTGAACGTACAGATGGAAATAATATCTTTCAATAACTTTTTTTGCATTATATCATGGACCACTCGGGGTATAGGATATCGCTTTACTTAAATGATGGAATGACGGATTTCGAAACTATTGTTAACTAAATTCTCGAATTATTATTGAAATTTCAAACCTACAAAGGTGAAATTTCAACTCAGTTGAAATTCAATTCAAGGAACATTATTATTCAACCAGAAACAGTCGCAACTTAAACTTAAAAGTGGAGTTTTAAGCGAAAAGGACAATTTTTTGAGAAGATAGTTCAATTATTAAACCGAAAAGTTGAAATGTCAACAAAAGCGTTGACTTTCAACCTAGAAAGATTAATAAAAAATTGAATTTGAGAGACTTAAAATTCGTCTAAATTGATTTTCATCAAAATACGAAAATTGGTGACCAAATAAATGAATATTAAACTTAATAGTAAATATTATAAATATTGTGTTAGATCTGATATTTGAAATCTCAGCCAAAAAGGTGAATCTCAGCAAACATTTTTTCCGCACAAAGAAGTTTACCTTATAACCAAGTATTTTAATTTTCAACCGAAGAAAATTATTTTCCTACCAAATAGTTGAATTTCCAAATAAATAGTTCAATTTATATCCAAAAAGTAGAATTCATATATTTTATATTTTTAATTTGGGTCATATAAACGTCATATCAACCATTTGGTTGGAAATGCATGTATTTTTGGGAAATTCATTCATTTTGGTTGAAGATTCAACTAACTAGTAAAAATTCAATCTTCTTTTTTGAAAATTGATTAATTTTGTTGTAAATTCGTCTTTGGTCAATGCTTGTTTTCTACCGAGAGTTGCACAATGAATTAATTATTTAAAAAGTTACGAGTTTCTGATGAAATTATTCAATTTGAAACCAAAAAGACGAATTTTCGAATTGACATTCTTCTGTTTTCTAACAGAATAATGATTTTTCTGCACAATACATGTACTTCAGAAAAGTTGTTTAAATGAAACAATTCCTAACAAAACAGATGAATTTTTGAATAAAAAAGATTTTTTAGTCAATCAGGATAATCGAATCAATTACAAATGTTGACTTCACAAGCCGACAAAGCGAATTACCCATAAAAAGTGTATTTTTGATCTGAAAGTATGAGTTTTCAACCGAGAAGATCAATTTTATACTAAAAAAGAGGAATGTAAACAAAATACATGAATTTCCGACTGGAAAAACAAGATTTATGCAAAAACACGAATCATTAAAAGAACACACAAACATTGTAACAGAAAGTGGAATTTTCGATTAAAAAATATTAATTTTATACTTAGAGTTGTAAAATTGAATTTTTTATTTTTAAAATTTACGAATTTTCGATGAAATGATCCGAACATCAAACTGATGAACATCTCAACTGAGAAAGATGTTTTAGTTGATAATACAAAAAATGTTATCCAAAATGTTGAATTTTCAAGTCAGTAATATAAATTTGTTGCAAAAGAGTTGTATTTACGACCTGATAATAATTTACGAATTTCCAAACAGGAGGATCAATTTTATACTAAAAACGGGGAGTTCAACACAATGCGTGAATCCCAACCGTGAAAATGAATTATTGATGAAAAACTTAAATTATCAATAAAAAAAAATGTTTAACCCGACCATCGAATTTTCAATTGAATATTAATATTTTTTAAACAAGAAGTTGTATTTCCAACCAACCAATTTAGTTCTCCACCAACAGAACAAAACCATGAAAAAGAAGTTGCATCCTAGGAAATCATTAGCTTGAAAGACCGAATTTCTACAAAAGAGTTGAATTTCCAAACAGGATTTAGGATAAAAAAAAATCTTTTATGTATTTTATATTTTTATTTGGGTCACGTGACATATGTACAACATGGCCTCAAGATGAATATTCATATCTTTTATTTCAAAAAATATTTTATGTACGACAAAAAACTGCATTTCTAACTGAAATAATCAAAAAATATATTTTTATTCTTTTTCGTATTTTATATTTTTAATTTGGGTCACGTGACACATGTACAACATGGCCTCAAGATGAATATTCATATTTTTTATTCAAATTTACTTAGTCTTTTCCTGATAAAAAATTCATACTTCGTAGCTGAAAATTCAACCATTTGGTTAATAATTCATTGATTTATTTTGTGAATTCGTCTTTTTGGTCAGACATTGATCAATATTCAATCTGATAACCAAACCTAGCGATTCTATCCTTATTCAATACCGAGATTATCTACTGCCATAAACCATTCATAAATACATTATCTTCCATCCTAAATTAATATTCCCATTTATCGATGAAAAGAAGAAATCTTCTCGGACAACGTTTTTATCAGGTTGATCTAACATACTTCTATTCGAGAATATATACTATC
The DNA here is from genome assembly GCA_011762715.2 of Neuroterus valhalla. Lineage (NCBI taxonomy): Eukaryota > Metazoa > Arthropoda > Insecta > Hymenoptera > Cynipidae > Neuroterus > Neuroterus valhalla. Next base: position 3,680 of record WSXT02088595.1, read on the forward strand.
TTATTGCTGTATCTGTACTAGAAAGATTTATGATCATCATTTCTATTCTTTTAGTAAGAGTCCGATTAATGTCATCAATTGAGGTAAATTCTCCTAAATATTGAAAGGTATCTTTACATTATGATGTTAATGTTTTTGTCTACTGGTCTTGTAAATATTTAAATGAATTATTATTGAAATATTGTTTTTTCAAAGTTGTGAAAAAAACTCTAGCTACGCTGGGATTCGAACTCAGGTCCTACAGATTTCCGGTCTGATGCTCTAACTCACTAAGCTACGGAGAGTGCAAGATTCAATTTTCACAACCCCTTACAAGACAATTTCGACGAAAGTGTTATACTTGTAGGAATTTCAATTCTTCCAACATGAATGTGATTTTTAATTTTAATGTCACGGTTTTTGACTAGGCGTGTAAAGTTATATTATGATGTGGATGTTTTTGTCTACTGGTCTTATAAAAATTTAAATAAATAATTATTTAAATACTGTTTTTTCAAAGTTGTGAGAAAATGACTCTAGCTCCGCTGGGATTCGAATTCAGGTCCTACAGATCTCCGGTCTGATGCTCTAACTCACTAAGCTACGGAGAGTCCAAGATTCATTCTTCACAACTACCCCGGTCAATAGAGACATTTAAATAGAAAAAATTTGGGGGTCCGATTTTTTGACGTAGAAAGTTTTCTTTCAGCGTCAGAATGAAGGTTTCACAGTCTTGCCCTCAAATTTGTGTACGCTTAATCCGCCATCTTGAATCGTCGGGTTTTTTTTCGTTATCTTGCACAATTTTTATTTCACAACAAAAATGGTAGAGAACAAAGTTGTAAAGAATTTTCTTCCCCACATTTTGATATCAGATAATTTTTTCCATATATCAATATTTATTGACGATATCGAGCAAAAACTGCGCAAAATTGTGACATGGGCACAGTTTTCCCTATTTTTTGGGGATTCGGATAAAAAATGAATGCCACATTTATATGACAAAGTTGTAGAACATTAAATTTCCAATAACTTCCGTATCAGAAAGTTTTTTATACGGACTAAACATGACGGTCGGGAACGCGCTCAATATAGCGCAAGGTGGGAATCTGGCCGCATGACGTTCTATTACGAGTCTCGCAGCCGGAAGAGCGTTCTCGGAAACGCGTGACGTATAAAGTACAGTCTATCTGTCACAAAAAAGGCCGTTTTTGGAGAAAAATACGATAAAACTTTTTTGCCGAGATCGCTGGAAGAGCATTCAAAAAGCTTTACCTGAAAAATGCGGGATCGTTCAGGGGCGGGTTTTTGAGAGAACTTAAAAAGTTGTTGGATTTTGTACATCTCGGAAATGATTGCGATGGCTGCGATGAAAATTGCAATTAATAGATGGCGCTCAAGTACCAAAAAAAGCGTATTTTCCATGTCGCGCGCTCAACAATCATTAGCACATTTTTGTACAGCTCGTTCGATACGAAATCTTAAAAAACTCCCTAAATCACGTTCAATACTGAATTCAGCACAGTTTTGGAAAAAAATTATTAATAATAAATAATAATTCATGATAACAATTTATCACAATTAGGAATAATTTGAAAGTCCTTCTTACAAAAAAATTATTCAGTCTGAAGTAATGATTTATTATGTACCCACACTAACGTCGCCCTCGTCGGGAAAATTATGGGTAATCTACGGTGACAGTTTTGTCACGCTAAAACTCGTGAACGGTGAGTCGGACACGAGAAGTTTTTATATAAATTTTGTAGGTTTTTTTGAGACAAACAACTTTTTTCTTGACCGTTTTGCGATGAAAAATTTTTGTCTGCGCCAAAAAGCGAGAAAACGCTTCCTTGGTACTTTACCGCTATCTATTAATTGCACTTTTCATCGTAGCATGTCGACCCAATCAGAAAGGTTATATAAAACATTGATTGAAAGATTTTTTGTTCCTACAACCCCAAAAACCTACCATTTCCGAGATGTTTCAAATTCAACAACTTTTTGAGTTTTCTCAAACCCCCCTCCCCCCTGAACGATCTCACATTTTTCAGGTTGAGCTGTTTGAATGCTCTTCTAGTGATTTCCGCAAAGAAATGTTTAAAGGTATTTTTTTCACAAAATTTGACAGATTGACTGTACTATTACCCGAGTTGAGTCGCTTTTTCCATCTTGCGGTATATTGAGCGCGTTCCCAACCGTCAGGTATGGTCCGTATCAAAACCTTTTTTTACGAAAGTTATTGGGAATTTCATGTTCCACAACTTCGATATTTAAAAATGGCACTTATTTTTTATGAAAGAGGCCAGAAAATTGAGAAAACTGCGCCCACGTCACAATTTTGCGCAGCTTTTGCTCGATTTCGGCAATAAATATTATTATTTCGGAAAAATTGTTTATGTACAAAATTCGGGAAAAACAATTCCACTTTGTTCAATACCATTTTTGTTTTAAAATAAAAATCATGCAAGATAAAAAGAAAACGGAAATTCAAGATGGCGGATTTAGCGTACACAAATTTAAGGGCAAGACTATGAAACCTTCATTTTGACGCTAAAAGAAAACTTTCTACGTCAAAAATTGGACCCCGAAATTTTTTCTATTTAAAGGCCTTTTTCGATTTCTATTGACTGGGCTAAACCCCCTACAAGGAAATTTCGACGAAATTGTTATACTTGTAGGAATTCCAATTCTTCCAACAGAATGTGGTTTTTAATATTGATATTACGGTTTTTGACCAGGCATGTATAGTTATATTATGATGGTAATGTTTTCGTCTACTGGTCTTATAAATATTTGAATAAATAATTATTTAAATATTGTTGTTTCGAAATTAAGAGCAAATAACTCTAGCTTTGCTGGGATTCGAACTCAGGTCCTACAGATTTCCGGTCTGATGCTCTAACTCACTAAGCTTACAAGCCAATTTCGACGAAATTGTTGTACTTGTAGGGATTTTAATTCTTCCAACATGAATGTGATTTTTAAATTTGATGTTACGGTTTTTGACTAGGCATTTCAAGTTATATTATGATGTTGATGTTTCCCTCTACTGTTTTTGTTACTGTCTACTGTCTTATATTCAAATAAATAATTATTTAAATATTGTTTTTTCGAAGTTGTAAAAAATGACTCTCTGCTCTTGAAAGTTATCATTGAAACGATTGTGCCTAAGAATATCGCTTCCTTAAAGCCCTTTTCTTCCTTTTTCTCCTTCCTCTCTCCTTTTTCACGTTTCTTCCTCTCTTTTATTCTTCTTTTCTCGTTTTCTCTTTTTTCCTGTATTTTCATACTATCAAAATTTGAATCGACCTCCCTCTCTCCTTCACGTTTACGCCACAGGACGCTCACCCTTTGTAATTTATCATCCACCTGGGGGACCGTGATAAAATGAAAAAAAAAATCCTAATCGAGAGGTTAACCAGCCCCCGAACCAGTCCCTTGGATGTAAGAGATCAGGGCTGCAATCAGACATAAAGGAAACGAAGATTTGAACTCCCAACCTTTAATATTCACCGTATCATGCTTCTTGTCCGCTTTTATTTATAAGCGCAAATTTTCAGGAAAATATTTGAAAGTACTTCAATTTTGACAATTAGTTTTACTGAAACGTTCATTATTCCATGAAAGGATGGAAAACCGGGCTATTTCTTTAAGGAAGACGAAAAGAAGTCATTTTTAACCTGAAATAATTTAGAACGATTGAAAACCGTAAAATTTGAAGTAAAGGTGTTGCATTTTTATTAAAATAGATCATTTTTATCCAGATCGAATTTTTAACTAAAAAAAGATTGTTTTTTCAGAAGAATCAAATAATCTGATTTTTATTTGAAGGGGAAAGACGAATTTTCAAATTAAAAGATGAATCATTAATCAAAATGGGTAATTTTTACGATAGCAGAAGAATTTCAACCTTAAAAAGAGGAATTCACAACAAAATATATGAATTTTACAACAAGGAAAGTCAATATTACACTAAAATTAGGAGTTATTAACAAAATACATGAATTTTCACCAAATAGTCGTATTAACAACTAACAAAGATCAATTTTTGAATTTCGGATGCGAATGTTCAATGGAAAAATATTTCACAGAATGCGAATAAAATATTACTTTTCTAATATCACCCCCATAAGTCTGTTTTACAGGATCCCGAAAAACCCCCATAAGTGAAAAAATGGGTTTTTCGAGTTTTTGGCGCTAATTATGATTTTTTTTGTGGCTTTTTAACGTAAATTGTTTCGAATACATGAAATACTACTTTATACTGATAATTAGATGTTTATATAAATTGTTTAAACAATTTATTATTGTTTTTAGCAACTTTCTCTTAGAAAAGGGTTAGAAAGTCAAGGTTTTTTCCTAATTTTTCAACTTATTTTCAACGTTTCAGTTAAAGCGAGGTAATAATCGAATAAAGTAACCAAAAATAGTTGTTTAAACAATTTATTATTATTAATAACAATATTCTCTCAGAATAATGCTACAAAGTTGCGGTTTTTTTTCTGGAATTTTCAACTTTCTGCCAAAATTGTTTGAACAAATCATTATTGTTTATGGTTTTCGTCTCTCAGATTAGTGCTAAAAAGCTGCGATTTTTTCTAAACTCTTAAGATTTTAGGCCTTTTTCACTTAGTGAGGTAATAATAATGCGAGTTAACAAGCATGCTTATTCAAACAATTTATTGTTGCTTATAAACATTTTCTCTTAGATAAGTGCTAGAAAGTTGTGATTTTTTATGAAATATTTAACTTTGCACTGAATGGAATTTGAATGAAATTCGATTAGACTGGATTAGATTGAATTGATTTAATTGTTGGTTGAATTAGATTGTCTTTTATTTAAGATAATTTTTTTTTTTTGAAATATCAACCATTATATTTTTGATTAACAATTCAGATTTTTAGGTCGGAAATTCAACTCTTTGGTTGAAAGTTGAATTACTTTCTTAACAATTCAATTTTGTTGCTGAAGATCCATAATTTTAGTAGAAAATTGGAAATTCAAATTTCACTGAATGAATTCAGCTTTTTTGTTCTAATCGATTTCCTTAAACATTGAGAAAAGAACAAAAATAATTATTTAAAACTATATATTACTATTTGGAATATGATTCTCTCTAATGTTTATTTATTATTCGTTCACAACTAAAAAGATAAAGTCAAGTTAAACATTTAAGAGAAAACCGCAACTTTTTAGCTTTAATCGAAGAGAAGACAGCCATAAACAATGATAATTTGTTTAATGAAGATACTGATTTGTTTAAACAATTATCTTTTAAACATAAATTAATTAGTACTTCAATCTAATTGAAAAGTGATAAAAAGTTACAAATTCCAGGAAAAAAGCGCAACTATGTAGTATTAATCTAGACAAAGATAGCAATTAGCATTTGCAATTTGTTTAAACAATTATTTTTGCTTAATTAAATGAAATAAATACTTGCTTCGAATGAGAAGTGGACAAAAAGTTGAAAATTTCAGAAAAACCGTAACCTTGTAGCATTATTCTAAGAGAACATGTTTATAAATACCAACAGATTGTTTAAAAAAGTATCTTTGTTAACTTGAAATAATTATTACCTCGCTTGAACTGAAACGTTGAAAATAAGTTGGAAAATTCAGAAAATCCTTGACTTTCTAACCCTTTTCTAAGAGAAAGTTGCTAAAAACAATAACAAAATGTGTAAACAATTTAAATGAACATCTAATCATCACTATGAGGTAGTATTTCATATATTCGAAATAATTTTACATTACATTTTACATTTTACATTACATTAATTTACATTATACATTAATTTTACATTAAGAGTTGTGTAATTGAATTTTTATTTTAAAAAATTATGAATTTTCGATGAAATGACTCCAACTTGGACCGAAAAGATGAATTTTCAAGTAGAATTTTGAATCTCCAACCAAATAGATAAATTTGTTACCAGAAAGATTATTTCCCTAACCAAAATATGTTTTTTTAAACAAAATATATGCACTTTTAGCAAAATAGGTTACTTAAACCATTAAAGAATTCCCAACAAAAAGTTAAATTTTTAACTGAGAAGGATGTTTTAGTTGACAATTGAAAAAATGTGATCCAAAATGTTGAATTTTTAAGTCAGCAATATAAATTTCTTGCAAAAGAGTTGTATTTACGATCTGACAATTATTTACAAATGTCCAACCAGGAACATCAATTTCATACTTAAAAAGAGGAATTCACAACACAATGCACGAATTTTCAATCAGGTACATTAATTCTTGAAGAAAAAATTAAATTATCAACAAAAAAAAAGGTTCAACCAGATTATCAAATTTTTAATCAGAAAAGATTAATTTTCTTACAAAATGTTGAATATCCAATTATTAATCCAATAAGTTATTTTCTTCACTATGGTATATTGATTCTGGACACAAAAAAATGAATTTTCAAGCAAACAATGAAGAGGAGCGTTCGCCTGAGCATTTGGCCAGGGGAGTGGAAAACTGCAAAAAACCATAAATCCATAGTGCAGTTGATAACCAAGATTGCCAGGTTTTCAGATTGCCGCTCTTGTGGTTCAACTATGAATTAAGTATCGGATTAAAAAAAAATCTGGAATCTGCAACCAAATCAGATTAATTATCAATCACAGTTACATTTTCAACCAAAAAAGATAAGAAACTCCGATTGATGGATAAAAAGATCAATTTTCAATAAAAAATACTATAGTTAAATTTCTATTTTATAAAATTAATCATCAAAAACAACAAACAAATTTTTTTCGAGAAGAATATTCAAATGTTGAAGCAGATATGAAGTTATAGAATAATTTTCTAACCAGAAAGACAAATGATTGATGTAATACACGGTTTTTAACAAAATATTGGAATATTTATGAAGCGATAATAAAATCTCAAGCAGAACGATCAAGTTTGAACTAAAAGAGATCAAGTTTGAACTAAAAGAGATCAAGTTTGAACCATGAACTGAATAGTTAATTCTTTTATTAGGCAAAATAATTTTGAACCGCAAATATCACTTAAATATTTCACTTAAAAATATAATTTTTTTACCAAAAATGGATCATTTTAATCAACTTCGTATCAGCCTCCAAATCACTATGATCCATCTTCAAGAGAAAAGTAAAAACCCAGGATTTTCTGCGTTCATCAGGTACCCAAGAGGCAGCCTTGTCCGGTTTCGATTAAAAAAAAAACCCTCAGGGCAGTCAACCATTAAATAAGGGTAATGCTATCGTTCAGTTCTGCTCGAGCAGATATTTTATCGTGAGTAGAAAATAGAGGCTTGTGATAATGCAAGATCGGTGATATTGGCAGGTGTACTAAAGAAATGTTCCGAAAACAAGTAAGCTATCGAGTCAGCACCTATTTAGTTGTCATAGTACTCCATGACTAACGAAAAAAGATTAGATCTTGAATTTAAATTGAAGCCTACGAGCTCTATTATCCTGTGAATAAACTGATCAATCCAGTACCTCTATATCACTAAGATCGTTTACGATTATTTTCCCCGGTTTTTGATCAGTCATCCTTTTATATCAATTTTTATCATGTAATGGTGTCGTGGTTCCGAGATTGATGACTTCACTATTAGAACGAGACTGTACAACAAATCATGATTAAAGAGACATGTTTGACGATAAAAAGACAAACGAGACTTGTTTCCTACTAAACATGCAGGAAAAGAAGAGAATGAACAGTTTTACGAATTTTATGAATGTGTACCACGGTCACTATAGGTTAGGGATGGGGAAAGTATCGATAAATATCGATACATATCGATATTCCCTCGTATCGGAAAAATCGATACATTGTTATCTTAACAATACATATCGATATTTTCTGCGATTTGTTCCTCCCGAAATTTTGTCATCGTTGTCTCTCCCTGACAAGCGGCGGGCAGGGTTGCTAACAAACTAGGGGCTTTAGTCGCCAGTTTCAGGGTTGGGAAGTCGACAGAGATCGCCAACCTGTAAAAATTAAATGTCGCTAGAAATCGCCAGTTTGAATCGATCCAGTTTTTGAGGGCTTTTCCAGATCTACAGCATGAGCTCCTAATTACGTCCTGCACACTTCACAGTACGCCTCGTTAAAGCAATGTTTGTCGGCTCTTTGTAGCCATGCTGTAATAT